>JAUZNJ010061385.1:0-27731 GCA_034780135.1 Jordanella pulchra
CAGTTAATCCTGTTGGATGTGGTTCGTCCTTCTTGGTGGTATGCTGACATTACCCTGGATACCGTGGCTCTTGATATATCACAAAGACTTGCTGCCTTGGTTACAGATGCGCCAGCAAGACGTGCACCAACAATTTGTGCCTTTTGAACTCTGATATGTCACCCATAATGTTGTGTGCATTGCAATATTTTGAGCTAAACTGTGCTCTTACCTACTAATTGGACCTTCACACTCTGCTCTTATTGGTTCAATATGCAATTAATGAAGATTGGCCACCAGATTGGTCCAATTTAGCCATGAAACCTAAAATAAGGGGTGTTTCAGTTTTATTGTCCAACCCCTAGGTGCCCAACAACATGCCAAAAGGAAATTCACATAGTTAAAAGGTATATACTTATTTTCTTACACAAGTTGAATGACCAAACAAGAACTAATCAAACTTAAATGAGGTGGGCTAAAAATAGGAAACTTTGGAAAAATAAAATACAGGAAAGAACACACTTCTTTACACTCTGTTGGCCTCTTTTTATTTTCTTCTTTCTGTCTTCCTTCCTTACATACAAGTCAAACAAGAAGTCATAGAACCCCTCAGAGGATAAAGCCTGACAAAAAGGAAGAGGATTAAAAAAAACACTTATTTTTGATGGCCGCTTCAAAGAACATTACTGCAGCCTTTGAAAAGTTACCACAGGGCGGAAGTTCTTTCTAGTGTCAAAGAGCAGAGTGGAGAGGTTGTAAAGGGAGTTTGAGGCAGTTATTCCACCCTCTACTTTTTTTTGACCAACTTATTCAATCCTTCATCTTGTTTCTGGGTTCTAATGGAATACTAAGTAAACAAGATCAAGGGAGGGTTGTGATACTGAGGGACTTACAGAGGCCCTGATGGCTGACTGTGTTAGTAACACATAAGCTCACAGAGAGATGAAGTGGTTTTTGGAAAGAAGCAAGGCTCAGTTTTGCTTCTCAGGAGAGAAAAGCCTTGGATGCGGAAGAATATAAAGAGGAGATGCAAGCATGGTGTCTTTTCACTGTAGAAGTTTAGTTAGCAAAAAGGATGGGCAGGACGGGGCTTGAAGCATCTGTGTGCTTTGGTTAAAACCTTCTTTTTTCACATTAGGCAACCTGTCAAACTTTTAAAGTACAAAACATTTAAAAATCAGAAGTCTTTATGCTTTTATTAGATTCATCCACCCATCCATCCAGTTCATTCCAGTTTGTCCTACAAGTGTTGTTTATTTCCAGCAGCCATTGGGGGTACATTTCTTTTTACAAAATGTATTAATATTACTACAATTTCAAACCTAAGTACTATTTGTCAATTTATCTAAATCTACAATAGTCAATTATTGTAATCTGGACCTTGCTCTGGCCAACTATGGCTACCCAATATGTATAGCGAAATCTATTAGCGATTAAAGCAAGTTGCTAACAACAATGTCGCTAACTATTAAAAACTGTACACATGGGAGTTATAAACTTTGTCTTTAGTCTTAAGTTACTATATTGTGGTTATTTTTGGCTAATAGAACAGACTGCATATGATAGTGAAACTAAACTACATCCATCCAAATAGTGCAAATCAGAAAGGATACTTGAGTGAAAATGGAAGTGCTCCCAGTGGTCGCAATATTATAGATCTTTATGATTACTGTTAGTTGTAAAGAAGGAGGTAGGAAGAGGATAAAGGATGCTTCATATGGGTAGTTCACATAGCAAAAGGACCTCCTGATATATCTTTCCACTACATTGAAGATGTATGGTTGCCCACAATCCTTTGCGTAAAAGGCACAGACCACCTCATACAGTTTAACTAAAAAAACATTTGTGACATATGCAAATTGATGCATCTTCATATGTTTTGGGTTTGATAACGGAGAGATTCAGCTTTGCACGGCATTCATGTGACTTTTGGTTTTTGTACTTCTTTGCCAAAAAGCTGTGGTTCCGACATCTTTCCATCACATATTGATGTCCACAAGGGCACAAAATGTAGCTAAATATATTAAATTGTGATTGGATATGTTGATAAATATCACTAAAAGTGTAGCTAACTACAACTAAAAATGTAGCTAAATGTATCAAAATGTAATTTCAATTGTGAATAAGCATAACTAAAACTTTGGCTAACAACAGCTAAAGATGTAGCTACATGTTTAGAATTGTATTTAAGTCTAAACAAATTGATTAAACGGTAGATAACTACAACTAAAATGAAGCTGAATGTAACAATTTGTTACTGAAAGTAGATAAACATAGCTAAACTGTTCTTAACAACAACTTAAAGATACATGTATTTAATTGCATTTAAAAGCATAAAAAATGCTACATGTGCAGATAGCTACAACGTAAAATCTAGCTAAATGTTTTAAAATGCACTTGAAAGTGTCAATAAACATCACATGTAGTTACTAATTTTGTTATGTAAACAGGTGAATAGCATAACTGGTGTTACTTTTTTGACCTCTAAACCAGTGTTTTTCAACCCTTGTCCTCAAAGCACACTGCCCTGCATGTTTTAGATGTTTCCAAGTTTTCACACCCCTGATATCAATTGATAGCATATTAGCAGTTCTTGCTGGGCTGCAGTCATCTGAGTCTAGTGTCTTGCCGAAGAGAAACATCTAAAACATGCAGGACCGTGTGCCTTGAGGACCACAGCTGAACAACACTGCTTAAACCTTTTTTCACTCTAACATTCTTCCATATCTGCTCTGTCATCCTTGCCAACAGCCTTGTCCCTTTTGTATTGTATGATTTATATTATAATTGAAAAAAATGTTAATAAAACATAGACTTTGTTCATTTTACCCCTCATTACAATGGGCTGTATTTCATCCAATTGGTTATTAAGAAACAAGGTTAATGAGGAATTTTTATCATTTTGTCTTACAGCAGATGTCTTTGTGTCCAAAATATAGAAGCAAAAAAACAACAAAACTTTCTCCGCTTGCTCCATTGTTTAGGATTTTGGCATGTATGACTTTAGATAATGATACCACTGGAGGCACCATGATGTACAATTTGCTGACTGGCGCCAGCTTGTTAAGCAGACGATGCATCAGGTCACTTGTAGGCAGGAAAAGGTTGAGTAAAGTAAAAAGCAAAACAAAACCTGTTTGATTGAAAAAAAAAAAACATTCTGCCACATGATTAGTATGAGTTTCCTTTAAACCATTGTGTCACCAACTATGGCAAGCAAAAAACAGAAATCATGCTTTCTAGGCACCAAGTACTAATTTGGAGTTAAAGCTTTTATCATGCTCAAGGGAACCAATTTGTTTCTGCTCTGAACTGTAAATACAACTTCTGTTTTCAGTAGCCTGTAGCAGATTATAAACACTGGTCATTGAGCAATGCTGGTTGGGACTGTAGGAAAAACACCTCTGTTGTTCGAAAAGCATTATGATATCAATGTTTGTAAGACTGGCATGACTATTGCACTGTGTATAGCACTGCTGCCTTAAAGAAGGAAGGTCCTGGGTTCAAAACCCTGGCTTAGGGTGTTTCTGTATGTTCAGCCTGAATCTACGCTTCTCTTAGATATGTGTTTTTTTACAGTTGCATGCATCCCCTCCTCAACCCCCCTTTTGCCCAAAGATTGTTAGAGTTTTGGCATTGGCCCTTGTGACCCTGATAGACAACAATAGAAGATGGATGGAGGACAGCAGATAAGTGACAAAAATACCTCCATGTAGCTAAAGTGGATTTCAAGAGTTTCTCCCCAGGTTGAGAGTTTTACGATAATGCAAAAAATGAGCCTTCAGGTAATTCCAACAGTTTCGTTGTAGTTCTACGCAAAGGACTGAAGCTGGAATATATTTCTACATTTTGTCACTTTTTTCTCTCTTCTCTTTAGTAAAGGTAGGAACAGACTCCGTCCATTCATCTTCTCTTATTTAATCTTTGGGGTCAAGGTAGGGCTGGTCCCCATTTCTAGCAGTGTATCGGCAAAAAGTGAGGTACACCCTGGACAGACATTGCCAATGAGCAGACTCTTTAAGGTGATACGACTAGGCCAATTACCTTTATCCATGATAAATATGTTGCTATCTTTACTGCTTTTTTTAGTGGTAACTAACTCTTTGATTTCAGCCAGTTAAGAAGATATGCTAATGCTGGCATGTACTCCATGAAGGAGATTTCTCACATAAGCAAAAAAAAAAAAGTATCAGGAATCTTGTCAATTATTAGTATGTTTTCTCCATAACATTTTTCTGTAACTAAGATCATATAATTTTCCTCTTTCTGGGTTTACACAAGTTCAAGAGAAGACCCTGTGATGTGTCCAAGAAATCATACTGCCTGCATTTTTGGGTAGATTTTGAAAGTCCTTAAGCTCTTTGAATCACGTCCAAAGTCTGTATTCTCTATCTGTAAAAAGGTTTAACTGGGCAAACTCACTGGCCCTCATCTTCATCGGCACAGCTGAAGCCTGGCATAGATCTTCTGCTGTGGATTGAAAGCTTCACTTGGCAAAACCACAGTGTAAGGGTTCACTGGACCCACCTGTCAACACAGCCGGGGACTGGTGAACGTATCAATCCATGACCATACTGAGGCCATCTTACTAGCTCTCTGGATGTTTAATTTTTCTACCTTTTCCCTTCCAACTGCCTGTTATCTTTCGTGCCATCCTTGCCTTCCGACCTGCCAGTTTTCTCTGTCTCTGATCACACCAGTGTTACTTGCCAAATGTGTTTTCAGGATGAGAAATACCCAGCAGAGATTGGCGTGCATTTAATTTTGCAGGTCCCATCTGCTGGAAAAAAAATCCCAAACTTAAACCACATATAAAAAAAATACACATTTCATTCATACGAGTAGATATTTAAAGAAAACTAGGTACTTGAAATATGTCCTTGGCCTTCAGGTTAAGTCCTTGTTTAATCTGCTTGATGCCTTAAAAATCAGCCTTAAATCAAGATGCGTGCATGTACTTTTACAATCAGCTGGGGTGAGTACTTTGCCAACTAAATGGGAGAGAAAAAAGTCTTGATGGAGGAAAAGGTATGGGGGGTGCTCTACTGAGCGTATCAAGACTCTTTCTTACACCAATGTGACCTTAAAATGGAAAACATAGATTGGTACAAGGAAGTATATGTGTTTGAAACAAGCCATAATCTCATTATAAACAGAAGAATAGCACATCAATTTAGCAGAGTTGAAAAGTCTAAATATGGCACATGGTAAGTCAATGAAATTGTAGTGCTGTTGGATTCGCAGAGTCATGGCAATTTCTCACATTTGTCAGTTGTGATGCTTTGCAAGGAGAGGATCCCGAGATGTATCTCCTTGTCTAGTGACCATGGATGATCACTACTTTTCAAGGTGCATTGTGGGAAATTTCACTAGTTTTTCATCTACTAGAGGCTTAGACACTTATTCAAAATGGCGTAACCACCATACGGTGCTCTATATAGACATTAGGGCAGACATTCGGACACAGGCAGTACGTAAAGGAAGTTTAACACTTGCAGTAAGAAAAGCTAACTTGTGGTGGCTTCAATATTTAAAACTGCATGATGCCATGACAGAAATAGGTTTCTGGGATGATAATAATCCTCATGTTGGATTTAATTTGTTTGTCATGCCATATATGTCTGACATGCAAGACATTTTAGTTTATTATGCCATTTTATTCTGATATTAATAAAGCATATTAATATCCTTCAGAAGTATTTTGGAAGGTATTAAGGGAGAAAACCAATTTAAAGAAGGGAAATTATAAATTGGGCTGTGGCTGTTTTGTTTAAAGTAAAAGGCTATAACTTGTCTCTGACACCAAGAGGAGATTTAGTCCTCTAGAAAAGGGTAAGAAATGCCAGAAAAGGGGTATTTATTTAAATATTGGAGGTACACCGGCAGCCAAAATCAGGTTGTTTAAATACATATGAACTTTATTTTAAAGGTCAACATTTTTTACGACTTCACCTGGTTTAATATGGGTAGTTAGTTCGGGATGGGTGCATATTGCACCAGAAATCTTAATTGTACTCTTTTGAGGATGTCTAACTCAGGTCCTCCTTCAACGTCTGAAATGCCAAATACTCATCAGTTTACTGCTTCTCTGTCATCTTATCACAGATGACAAGGACCTTCGTAATGGCACTGAAATGTCAAATCAAGCCTTGACAGAGAGCCTCTTTTATTATTTTTTTATTTTTTCATCATCCTTACTTATTCTGAGCTGTTATTACTTATTCAACTTTCTGTTCACTAAATTGGCAAAGACAAACAACTTTAAAAGTCCAAGCAACTTTTGTGAGGTCACTCTGAAAAAAAAAAATCCCAGCCACAACAAAAAAGAAAAAGACATAAAAATCTCAATGGAGAGGCAATGCAGTTGGATGGTATAAAGACAGAAATTGAGAGATACAGATGTATTATTTGGCAAAGAGAAGAATGCTGACAGCCAGATGAAGAGTCACTTCACTCCCTCTTCTCTCTGGATACTTCACCCAGTTTTGACGCATTGTTTACACAACCCAAATTCTTAAGTGGAAAAGATTTAAGCTTGTGCGACAAAAAAAAACGGGAGGAAATTCTGATGCATTTAGCCAGCATTTATAAGCTTGCAAAAGTAATTATACCCTTAGAACTTTAAAGCACGTTATACCCAAACCTCAGACTTTACAGCAATTCACCAACATTTTTAGATGTGTTTATACAGTTCGGCCTGTTTTTCAGTGTTGTCCTGTTTCCCTTACTGTGACTAACTGGATGTGCGCTATTTCATCCTCTGACATGGGAACTGGCTCAGAGTTTGTCTGACTGGCTGTTTCTTTCCTGGAGGGGGCCACTTGTGTAGCTGGATGACAGTTACCTTTTCTATCTCTGCTTCTTTCTGTATATCTGCTTCTGTCTCTTTGAACCCTAGTCCTCAGCAGATGGCCGCTAAGCTCCTGTTAAAAGGGAGTCTTCCTTCTCTACTGTTGCTACATGCATGCATGGTGTGAGGGATTACTGTTAAATTAATTAGTCAAAGCAAATTAGCTGGTTTTTGTTAGACAGAAAACATAGAATAATCTGACTGTGTGATTTGATTTAATTGTCTTTGTAAAGTGCAACAGAAATACAGGTGGATCAAAAAAAAAAAAAAAACATTTTCACCAGTAAAAAAAAAAAGAAACGAGAAAAATACAACAGAAACTGTCCCAGTACTTAAAACCCCAGTGTGTATGGTTTACTGCCATCTAGTGGTGTGCTAACTGAATTACATATGACCGAGAAGTAGGCCCTGGTGCCTTGCTGTTAAGCATGTTATAAATACTACGGAAGCTGTGTAGTGTAACAAAGATAACAACGTCAACATCCTCTCAAGGTCAAGAGTCTCATCAGGCAATGAGGTACAGAATGAAAGATAACTCTGTTTTTCTTTTTATGATGCTAAGAGACCTTGGAGGTGTAGATGTCCTTTATGTGTTTGGTACCACCCTTACGCTAATAGCAATAGTGGCCTGTTGATATGACTCGGATAAAGAATAACAGCTGCTGATAACTTTTGAAGTAGAGATCATCTAGTGTAGGCTAACGCACAAGCTAGCTGTCTTTGTCGGCAGGACAGACTGGTTGCTGAATACACCGCCTTGTAATGTCAAAATAAACTTCACTGTTAGATTAAATTGACTCACCTGTCAAGCAGAAAGCCTTTGACCTCCCTGTACGTTTTGAAGCCCTGCTGCCTCATGAAGTTTCTCCACCTGGTAAAAACTATTACTTCTTTTTTATTTTCTTGGGTAATTTCTGTTATCTCTTGCTGGGCAGGGTAAGGACGGTCCTCCATTTCAACCGAAAACAGCACGTAGAACCATCTGCTGTTGTCTTTGCATGTTTTTTTTTACTGCTCCACTGATGACATATTTTAATACACAGGTCAAATGCATAAGGCAAACAAATTTGTCCTCTTTCAACTACTATAATGAAACTCCATCTTTTTAAATGTAATTGTCATTAGACTTTAGAGTAGAGTCTACTCCATCTTTTTAAATGTAATTGTCATTAGACTTTAGAGTAGAGTCTAATAGTAGAGTCTTGTTAAGAAAAAGCCATATTTGTTCCCTTTTAAATAGAGTACACCACTTGTCCTTTGCTGAATCTCCAGGCTTGTTGTGCAGTCAAACTTTTAAACTCTCCCCTAATTTTAAGTTTTTTAGCTATCTCTATTATGCTTTCTGCAAAGATTACTCTGTATTTAGTATGCTCTGTATCTATCATTTTAACAAGCTCAACCAGCTTTCCAATCCCTACAGCAAACAGTATTCTCAACAGCATCATGTCTATCAACAGTCTGCTTCTGGTAAGAAAAAGAAAAATTCCAGGGGGACAATCTCTTGCATTCTTTAAAGGTCATGTTATTTGAATTTTTAAAAAATTTATGCGACAGTAGTCACTCTGTTTGCATATGTTTTTATGACAAATTAAACATCCTGCTGGTGTAGTATTTGTTATTTTTGTCTTTTAAGCTTTGTTTCTTTCTCAATTTATAATTAAATACAGTGTCTCTAAGTATATTTACCATAACTAAGTACCAGTACTATGTCAATGCACATGCAAGCAATTGATCAACAAGCCAAAGCAATGGAGGCAAACAAGTGTGGAACTCCCAGTGAAGCTGAAAAAACAGTCAAAGATCGAGTGCAAAAAAATTTTTGATTCCAAGAGGGATACAACTTGTGTTGCATTGGGAAAACAATATGACTAATGGAGTAAACTGAAGCTGGAGCTGAAGCTCAGGAAGCATTCTGGTGGCTGCGTAGTTGATAGGCATGTGAGTACTGTTGTTAGCAATGGTTTTAAGCTCTATGCTCTGAGCTGTTGGTTTTTGGCGAGGTATTACAGCACAACTGACACAGCCAGGATTTATTTGGTAGCTACATCAATGGCCACCATCTGACTTTCTGGTAGTTCGACAATACTGCCAGTAGATGGCGCCACATCTGTTTATGTCAGCTCATCAGGGGATGATCAAAATGCTATCAGAACAAAGGCCTTTACTGTGTTCGGATTCGTCAGTTGTGTCCTGTGGAGGACGGATTTGCTGGCCGATTACGTCGTAGCACAGCTCGACGGTCTGTTTCAGATTTGAACACTCCTTCTTATGCAGCTGACGAATGCAGCCTTCTTTTTGCCCATTTTGAAGGAAGGGTCCGGTGTATCCTACGTAGCCTTGGTTATGCCCTGATTAATTGCGAGTTCATGCAAGCTGGCTGCATGGTGCTCAGAGGAAAGGGGAAATGGCGATGTACAGTAGTGAATATTGTAAATGCTGTTTATTATAACACCATTTAGTGAATAGTTCCATCTGAAATTAATGAAAATATATTTATTAAAAGGTTATGGAGTGAGATATGTGACGGTAATGTTTGGTTTATTGAGAGGGTTTATTCTGTGACTTTATTAATGGGTTTAGCTGATATTTAAGCACAGATTTCAAATATTTGTACAGTGAACTAGAGATCTGATTTCTGTGACGACGATTCTACTGCTGAAGCTCCTCAACAATGAAATAAACAACAGAACATTAGTAAGTAGTTCGACATCCATTATTGCCCTGATTTGTGTATTAGCTGTCATGGTTGCTAGGCAACAGAGCGTACACTGAGTGAGGAGCGGTGACCCCCTTATTTTCACAGCCATTGAAGTAGTCCAGGTACACCGGATCCTTAGAAGATGCAGCCGATAAATTTGAACACACCGTTTGAGTATATAGCCTTATTTGATTAAACTAAACTGGATTTTTGTCTTTTTAGTATATGCATATAATGTGACTGTGTACATTTAACGTCTCAGATACTTCTAATCCAAAATCAGAGTCTGACCACTGAAATGTACTTCTGGATATTTAAGGAAGTCCATAGACAGACACCTAGACCATGTGGGAGACCTTATGAGAAGAGTTAAAGCGGTTAAAGCTACATATATATTAGTATTACTCAAAAAAGTAACTTTATCAGTTTCTTGCCTTTATTTCATCTTCTAACTATAGATACATAGCTGGTTGGAAAGGTACGTTTTTTTATTCAAATCTAAATGTCATCTCTCGAAAGGAATTAAAAAGGAGGCAGTGGCAGGCCAAATGGCTTGAAAACACAATTTCATATGGATTGAATCAATGTAGGTAAGAAAAAAAAAGACATTCGCTTTATAAGATGTCTGGGCTGTTACCATTTTTATTTGAATTCCTATGAAACCTCTTTTCAGTGCACGAAACAACTCTATAACTTGAAAATTGCATTTTTACAGCAGCCTCACTCGACTGGTCTCGGACTTTTATTCTTTTATGCCATTTTGCTGAGGTTTAATTAACTCAATGAGGGCTACATGTCCTCTGCGTGATATCACCCAGAGGAAAGATTTCACAGTCAAAGGCGCTGGATGGTTCTTTAACGCCACAAAATAGTGAAATACCCCATCCATCATCTATCTATCCATCTGTCTATTTCTATGCACAAGTCTGAGCCTCACACAAGTTGTATGCATTGGCTTTTCATTATAATAAGTAATGGGAGTGGTTCCCCATCCTTTAAATGCCATTAGTCGCTGCTTAGCCGTCTCTCATCCTCCCCCCTTTGCCCTTCCCGAAACCAAAAGCCAAGCACCGTGATTAGCTTTATGGTGCTTGCGCTGAAGGCAGAGATGAAAACACTGCAAATGATATTACTTTGAGCTTGAATAGGCGTGCAGTGCATCACATTATCATCTTCCTGCATGGAAATGCAACAAAAGACAACGAAATGCTGGGATCTGCACCTCAGAGCCCTGTTACTGACTGGGCAGAGCTAAGGGGGGCTGACTGTCTTGTACCTGGATGGCAAATATACTGTCAGCAGGCTACATTTGAAGAGGATCCCACAGTCCGTTCTGCAGGGAAACAAATGTTGATCTACTGCATGCTGAACAGCCCAGAATGGTACAGGTTATCAGTAAGGATAGTGGCATGTGGCAAGTAGTAGAACTCCTAAAGCTTTGCATAGTGTTGCTAAGTGCACTGAATATGGTAATCAAGACCACTTTAATTGGATATTTGTTGGCACTGAAGAAGAACAAGGTCTCCAATGAACACTTTCTTTGTTTAAACACAAAGAAATCATTTGGACCATTTAGTCTTGAAAATAAAGAAATGACAATGAGTGCAATTTAAAACTGCTTCAAGTGGCCTTTGGTAGAGAACTGAATTAATGACCAGTTGTGAAAAGGATAATTTAAAAGAATATATGTATTATTTGCAATTTTAAATTCTGTTATAAAGTAAAATATACAAATAATAATAACACTTTAAATGAGGTAGCTTTTGGATTTAAAGCTACAGTGTGTGATTTTCAGTGACATTACCGGCTCCTCCCACCTCAAGAGGACACTTTAGCAAGCATTTTTCAACAATTGGGCCACAAGGAGTGGAATTTACTACCAACACACCAACAGCATCTGAGTATTCTTTCAGAAACACTTTGTATGCAACTAGAGCAAGTTAAGAAAAAGTCAAATAACTTGACTGAACCTTTAAAGTTTGTTTTTAAACACACTCTTTGTTACATTTGTTAGTTTAGGGGGGATTTAACCTGGAAGTAAATCTGAAAAATTGTAAAAAATAATAATGTATCTTTTAATTAATTAGGTTGTAGACTCTCCAAGAGTCGTGGATAGACACGCACATACTACGCTAAACTGTTCCATGTCTGCTTGTATATGTCTCTTTAATCCCTTGTATTGGTGATTCAGGATGTGTGTGCGTCCATGTAAACATCTTGGCGCATAAACACCCTAATCTGCTCCCTTTCCCTGGTAATTACACTGACTAACGAGCAAAGCACAAGCTCTCTCTCTCACACACACATCCTAAAAGAGAAGGGCAAAAGAGGACGGGAAAGAAATGAAGGGATGACACCACGCAGATGGTGCAGGAGGAGAGAAAAGTTTGTATTTGTGCATGCATGTCTCATAAGGATACACAAGAGTAGAAAGAGAGAGCCTGGGTCTGTGTGTGTGTGTGTGTTGGAACTGCGTGAATGTGTGCATGTCAAGGCCAGATGCCCGCATCCTGCAGCCCATCTGTAAGGAGAGCCCAGCCAGACCACTAATCAGGCAATCCATCACCTTTCTACCTGCCACTGGTCATTACATGCGAGCCACTCACACACATAAACACACATTCACATCTGTCAGTACAGAGGTTTATCCACACTCACACTCCAGCCTGAAAGCATACTCCCTTAGCGTTAGCGTTACGGAGGGCCTTCAAAACTGATGCTGAGCGAAAAGTTACTAGTCCAATAAAAAATGGCCAGTTTGCGGTTTGCATATTAAGTTTAAACTTTCATTAGATGTGATCTCGCAACCTCAGTTAATCCCAACAAGCAGGAAAATTCCAGCAAGCCTTATCAGTACGTCTTTAAGATCTACCTTCCCTAACTTTCTGCTCTCCAAGCCTCCTCAGCAGCCAATATCATTTGAGGCTCCAATTTTTCAGTCCAACAACAGTATCCAGGCCATGTTGGGAAATCTTTGTCCATCATCACCAGCAGCAGCAGAAGCCGAAGCAGCAATACTTAGCTCTTTGTCTATTAGTTCATGTCGATAAACTCACTAATTGCCACCTTGTCTCTTTTTGAGTCTCTCCAAGTTGAAATATATTTCAATCTTGATGTTTGACACCAATTGAACTTTTCTAAAGAAAAATCATGAATTTGCACTAAAATTGGACAAATGGTTAATATAGTCTGAAATCATTACTTTCAGGGTTGCTCTATAATTTTTTCTTTGAGTCAGAACTCAGAACTTTTAGTCATTATATGGAAATCTTAAAAGTCCTCCAACTGTTTTGATACAGTTTTAAAGTCTTTTTTTTTAGATTTCCACAGTCCATGCTTTGACCTCGGTTAATGTCCTTCCTGTAATGGTTCCCTGTGCAGCTGTGGGTTTTCTATGGATACTCATGCATCCTCCAACAGTTAAAAACATGCACATCGATTGCCATCAGGTGTGAATATGTGTGCAATTGGTAGGTGTGTTGCGTGTTGCCCTACAATGGGTAGGTGACCGGTCCAGGGTGGAGCCTGCCCCTTTCCCAAAGACTGCTGTAAATCTAAATTATGATTTTAAGCTGCAATTGAATCTAAACATCTTGAAAATCCATGATCACTCTTGCATCAAGGAAATCCCTTCAGATAAAAAGTATAATATTAGCCTGTCAATGTATAATTTCTTTTTTCTTTTATTTCTATGGGATTCTCTATACAGCAGTAAATATTCTGATGTTTTATACAACACAGATGAATTCATACATCAATGTATGTGTTTTTTTTTGTTTTTTTTTTTTGGACATTTTTTGAATTGAATTTTCTTTTTCAGTTTGTAGTCTGTATTTATAGGTATTCTCATGCTCTTTTGTTTACCCCCAAAGAACCCTAAACCTAACCACTACTGGTACATACTTAACCCAAACCTACATTAGACCTTACTCCTAAACCTAAGCCCACAAAGTAAGGACCAGTTAAAGGCCTCACTTTATAACAGAGTCCTCATTTTTTCTGGTAAAATGTGCCAAAAATGTTCAGCAAGTACAAGTACACACACACACGCACCTAAAAAAACAGTATGAATCCACCTGTGTCTGAGGAAGCTTTTGTGAGTTAGCCCACAGCGATTGCATGATGGGTTTCGTCTGATCGCTGCTGCGGAAGCAGGAGGGATTTTATCTGGCTTTGAATGAAACACTTTTGACACTGAAGGCAGTAGCTGGCTGCCAAGACTCACTCATAAACAGGAATCTCTGGACACACATTCACACAAGCCCAGAAATATTACAAAAGTGATGGGCTTAAAACCCACAGGAGATTCAATCTGGTGAACACAAATGTAACAATCATGAGTCATTTGCCACTGATTGCGCATTATTACAACCAAATTTACTGACATACTTTAAGCCAATATGGGTGTGTTTAGTTTAGTTTTTGTTGAGTCATTACACAATGGGTAACTATAATTATCTAATGAAAAAAAACAGAACTAGATTTACAATTTTATTAATATCAATAATTTAAGGAGTCAAAACTAAAAGTACCAAAGAGTCGTTCAAAAAACCAACCGATACAGCCTGCTAATTAACTCATCAATCAAACAGTACATAGACCAACCCAAACCAGCCATCCATTGTGTTAAAACAATCAAACAACCAAATGGAAAATAATAAAACAGATAAGGGTTAAGGTAACTCTCAATAAAACATATGTGCAGGTGCCTGAATGTGTAAAGGTTAATCAATACATGTAAATAAGTCTAAGATTTGTGTTCCTTTCTTGTCGTCTGCTCATACATACACATGACATAGGAAATTTCATCTTGGAGAATAAAATTTTTAAAGTTAGAAAATGCAAAACAAAAACCATCAGTCAAATGTTACAACTTCATTTAGAACATTTCAGCAAAGATAAAACATTGGATTGATAGGTCCGTTTCTTGACCTCTTCTTTAATGCCATTTAGTGAACCAAATGGCATTAAAGACAGGGAGTGTAGCAGCTTCATCAGGGGGTTATAGATGCATACCTTTAAATATGTTACTTGTACATGTAATTTTGCGAAGTTGTAATTTCCAACTCGTTTTTGTAAAATTGAACCTATATTTTTTTAGATGAAGCTTCTACACATGTTTGTATATTTACATTAATAACTCAAATTTACAAAGTGAGACACGTACACAAAGTTTTCTACTGGTGCTTATTGATGGCACCCTACGCCTGCCAATGGGAGTTTATAAATGCCGTTGAGGTGCATCCCTCTGGAGGTTTTCTGAGCCCATCCAACTTGGAGGGAAGCTGGGGCAGAACCAAGAAGGCACTGCCAGAGAATAATCACTCACTAGGAATCCCCCAAAGTAGTTAAACCAGGCATGCCCAAAGTCGGTCTTCGAGGGCCCTGCAGGGTTTAGAGCAGGGGTGGGAAATCCTGGTCCTCGAGGGCCGGTGTCCTGCAACTCTTAGATGTATCTCTACTTCAACACACCTGAGTCAAATAATGAGGTCATTAACAGGACTCTGGAGAACCTGACTGCACTTGGGAGGTGATTCAGGTGTTGGATTCAGGTGTGTTGGACCAGGGAGACATTTAAGAGTTGCAGGACACCGGCCCTCGAGGACCAGGATTGCCCACCCCTGGTTTAGAGGTTTCCTTTCTTCAGCACAGCTGATTCTGATGATTGCAGTTCAGAAAAAGCCTGTTAATCAACTATAGATGGAAATCAGCTGTGCGGAGGCAAGAAAACATTGAAAACCTGCAGGACAGGGCGAGGACCGACTTTGGGCATGCCTAAGCTAGAGAGTCACACTAATCAAGAGGGATGTCTGGTCTTTGGTTCTGAGAACCTTTATGATTGGATCTGTTTGAAGGGGTAGTAAACAGATGGGATGGATAGACAGTGGTCTATGTTCTGGCAAACTGTGCAAAGATTAATTATCTCAAAGTTTTAGTCCGTTAAAATTGAGGCGAATGCTGGTGTGACTTAAGGTCAGCTTCCACATTCGCAGGGTAGATAGAAGTTCTCTACAAAAGACCAAAGCAACCTATAAGAGGAACACTTGTAGTCAAAACCTACAGAGGTTATGACTACATGTGTGTTAATTTCCCATTGCGTGGATATCTGAAAGCAATGCCGCATGTGGTGGCTAACACGTTAAGCTGTAACCCTGTTGTGTAGCGGAGGTGTGAGATACAGCATTCACACTGAGCTAAAGCACCACCTACGGGTGCCACGTCCCTCAACAGACCTTCAGTCTTACACACATACATGCTCAAATCCACGCAAACACACACACACCAAACGGAAATCAAGATGACACGGAAAATGAAACCGCCTGTGCCCAGAAAACAAAGGTCCAGTGCAATAACTTTGCATAACACAAATCATTTCTTCTGGGAGAAGAAGTGAAACTGTAATATAAGTATGTAAGTTTGTCTTGGTGTTTGTGAGCTTGTCTGAGACACTGGGGTGACATAAATTTCATCGCCATCTGGTTTTCCAGCCCAACAATTAGGACACAGTCTGAGCAGCAGAAGCCAAGTTTGTCCTAATGCAATAGTCAGCCAACACACACATACACACACATTCCTCTTGTGGTGGCTGTCGATCGATGGCGTACCTTGTCTGCCACTCTCTTTCACACAAGCACCAGACTGTAAATCACAGAGATAAGCTGAGACCTATAAAGTATTGGACCTGAAGGCTTTTTGAACACTCTCACAGACTCAGCTATACACATAAAGGACAGATGGATTGGCAAAAGGACTTAGGGTGATAAAAGGCAAAAGAAGACAATGACACCGAGGGCATTGATCTCACTGCGATTTAAAAAAATGTATACATTTCACAATGTTAACATGAACCATCATCATGGTTAAATATTACCATAATTGAGCCTCGATATCAAAGCTGTGGCAGGGAAGATCCTTAACATAGGGGAAACTGTAATGCTTTAAACCTTAGTATTTGCTCCATTTGTATAAATATAATACAGACAACATGGAAACTACAGTTCTCTTAAATTAAACTAGAGAATTGACTGTGAGACACATTTATCTCCAGAGGTGCATGGTGGTTAGCCACTGACTACCACTTAGCACCTCTGGGGACTGCATACTATTTGATCATTGATGCTGTAAGACAACAGATAAATGACCAACAATCACCAATCACCAAAAAATGATGTACATAAGTTCTACTGAAATACAAGCCAATACCAATAGATCAACAAGCCAATAAATTCATACATAATCACCAATGTAGTGACCAATCGATAATCTATTCAATATACCAACACATCTACAAATCAACCAATGAAACTGCATATAAACCAGTTAACATTCTGGCCAATCAACAAGCAAATCAATGTAACTGTGGATTAACAAAGATACCATTCAATCATTAAACAGAACAACTTACCAACCAATAAGAAAAAGACTCCAACATACAGAAAGCCAATCTTTGTACCAATAGCAATCAACCGTTAAACAATTTAATTATTACACCAACCAAGTAACAAACCAACCATTTTACCTACATCCCAACCAAATAAGAAAACAATTATTTCAACCAATTAACAATCTTACCAATGTATGAATGTATCAAATAATATACCTTTTCATTAAAAAACAAATATGACAAGCAATGCAGAAACCAATTAGCAAGCCAACCTATTGGTACCAACCAATAAATATCAAATCAATAAACCTACCAAGTAACAAGGCAACTAGTTTACATACATACCAACCATTTAACAAAATAACCAATATACCAGTGATCCTACTAATGTATATATAGGCCAAAAAATATACAATCCAGTGAAAAGAAACAAATGATATACAAACAAGCAACAAGCTAATCATTGTAATAACCAATTAGCAAGCCATCCTATGTACCAATACTAACCAATGAACAATCTAATCAATATATCATTCAAGCGAGAAGCCGACCAATTTATCTACATGACAATCACCAACTAAACCAACCAATGTTTCCACCAATCAAAAAGTCAACTTGAATACCTATGTGCCAGAAATGATCAACAGTCTGCAAATAAATGAGCGATCCAATGCATAGTTTCATTTAATACTACTGATAAAGAAAGTTTTCTTTACCAAAGTTTTACAAAAAGAATGAACAAATCACCTTTTGCACAGTCAAGGGACATTGTTGCAATGGCCAAACATGCAATTCTAGTTTATGCCTCGTTCAGCACTACAGAGCTGGCAAAGGCAGCCATCAGCAGCCTTGTAACAATAAAAACAATATCCAATAACAGACTCACACAAACATTACAGCTGACATTTTATCCTTGGCCAGGAGTGTGCAGGCCCAAGGTGGCTGTAAGTTATTTATGAAAGTAAAAATGAGACAAATTGTTCAGGAAAAGCTGCGCCTAGACTCTTGAAATGTAGGTTCTGTAGCTCATTAAAAGCTCCCTAACTGTTTCTCTCTAACCTCCGTCCCATTTCTCTTAGTAAAGTTAAGGATACTACTCTGCTATATGAGAAAATTTTGTTTTCTGTCTATAAATTGTAAGAAGATTCATTTATTTAGCCGTATATCAGCAAATCTTCCTAAAAACCTAAAAACAAGCATAAGAAGGCAGAAAATAAATTGCTGAAGGAGATGGAAAAAGATGCATGGATTGATCAATGGAAAGAGGAGCAGGGAGGAGTGACCGACCCGGACTGGGCACCAATCTCACTAGCATGAGCAGCTTGTGTGGCAGCAGGACGACTGTCACCGCTGCCTGCCAACTGCCTCCATGCTGGCTCTTAGAAGCATCCACCTGTCACTCAAAGCCATGTTTGTTTAAGTTGCTTTCAGCCTTATATATGGCTAGGTTTGGATGAATTTGCAATTAGTCAAAGTTCCAACTCTAATGGCAGGTATTCCTGATTTAATGTGTTTTGATTCAGCATCTACCTGCAAAACAACCAAGTTGCCAACAAACGGGGTCATCTAATAGCTTTCAGCACGAGTCGCAATAATTAGGCCGTTGAAGAGCGAAGTGGGAGTTGAGTCGGCTTGGCTGTTAGCACACGGAACAACAGTCGACAGCTCTGTGTGCGTGTGTGTACGCAAACGCTGAAGGGGACCACTCTCACAGCCTGTTCTGACCGCCCCACCATCTGCAGGCATGGAGGGTGCCTGCATGACAGCTCTGCGATGCCAAGCACTTTGACGTGGTTGCATGGTAACAGGTCTGAGAGGTTGGCCCGAAGCTGCTCTGGCCAAATGGCTTCAGCAAAACATTGACTTCAACACTGATTGGGTCTTCTGAATGGTAAGGGTTGGAGGTAGTTTAAAAAAATGTTCATGAGTTTTCTGAATTAAAATCCAAAGCAAGAAGCATGGAGCTAATAACAAGTTAGCAGATAGGCTGTGATTTTACTCAGATAGCAGCTGCATTTTGAAAACTAGAGATCATGATCTTAAAATTCTCAGTCAACTCACATTACATCACTTTATTAAATGTATTTTGTCTTTTAATTAGATATTTGAGTTAGAAAAATGTAAACATTTTGGGAAAAAAAGTTCACAACAATTGCTTCACATGTTGTTTCACATTGCAAATAAAAAACCCATAAAACTCCAAGACTTAAGCGGACTGAGCATCTTAATGCTACAATAATCTTAACATAAAAGTCTTAGTAATTTTGAAACTTATACCAATAGCTTAAGGGTAGATACTGCCCATTTGGAACTGAAACTGTCAAGCATATTAACAGTTAGCTACCTTAAAATATTGTTGTTAAACTTTTTTGGAGTTTGAATTATGTTAGCATGCATAGTGATAATACTGATACTACTTGAATACAAGATTTGACTTTAAACACACAGATTTCTCTGTTAGCCTATTGTAAATTTTCTTAGTTACTGTAAAGATATACGAGTTTACTCCTTAAATTTGGAATTAAATGTCTTTTAGACCCTTTTAATTTTCCTTTCCTTCCTTTAGCTCTCCTAAGCTAATTTGCTAACAGTTTGACTCCTGTACTTTTGAAAGATTTCAGCAAAAACAACAGTATAACTAGTATTTAGACCCCTCAGTGTAAATTGAGCTTATATAATCATACTAGTGATAATGAAAAACAATTCATTTAATTTGTTGTTAATGGAAAATTTGCAAAAATTGCTAAAGTAAAACAATGGCAGACTAAAAACAACTTTTACTTTAAATATGAGCGAAAAATTGTAATGTTAATTTTAATCTAACTTGCTAAGAGCTTGACTGAATTTGAAATACTATAAGGAAAGTACTTACTAAATCTTTAGAATTTTTACATAACTAGGACACTAATAATAAACAGACAAGAGCTAATGGTAGCATGCTACTCCAATTTGATACAGCTTGTTGTTCGGATTTTAGTAATTTTTTTTAAATACGCCAAAAAAATTCAACGTTTAGCAAATTTCCTCACTATCATCCAAAAGATTTGAGATATTGATAGAAAAATGTGCAAACCAACAAACAGCATTTGGGACCCTAAAAGCAGCAAGGTTTCTAACAAACTTTGTAAAGACACTACAAAGTGTTATATAAATGATAAAATGGTCTATTCACATACGCATTCATAAACTACCTTAACATGTGTTAATATTCTTGTTTGACAAACAGCTGTTGTCATTTTCTCAAAGATTAGAGATACTTTGAGAAAATTTGTTTCAAGCTTGTTTAAGCTATGATTGAAACTTTAATGGGCTAATGCTATTTTATTACTAGTTTATTATACTTTTTGCAGTTTTGAGAATCAATAAAATTGCCGAAGCACAGTAATTATACTCTTAAAATATTGAAAGTAAGCATATTTTGAGTTTTCAGAACTCTCATTTTATGCTATTCATTACCTTAGCATAACTGCTTTTCCTTATGTGAGCTACAGAACTTAGACTATTTTAGTGGATATTTCATTAAATCATATTTGTAACCCATTTTTAAGAGAATTAAAAAAATAGGCCTACATATTAAGGGTTATAAATTAAAACATAAAATGTAATATTATGTAGGTTTTCAGCATTTTAATCAGACCTAGTTTACAGTGAATAGATTCACGTTTTTATTAAAGAGTTTCTCTTGTTAACGTTCCAAATTCACAATCCCTTTTCATTTGTCATGATTTGATCATATTAAAAATGTTATTATATTTCTTTTTTATCACCCGAGGGTGAATCAGTCATTTTTTTTCCTTCTCTATTTGAGATTATCTTTTCGATTTGTAATTCAGTTCAGGCTAAATCAGACGTGAAAAGTATTGGCTTAGAGGAGATAAGGGTAAAACTGGTGTTGTGCACCGAACAAGCAAGAATACAATATATTTTTCGCCTCAAACAAAATTAGATCTTCCATATAATTCTCTTTTCCTCACAGTCTCTCTCTTCTGCACATTCAGGCTCACAAGCAGAGAGCTGCCTAAAAATAAAATAAGATAGTGAAACAGTGGCTCAATCATCTGTGACTCCATTTTACTCGGCGGCGCCACAGGAAAATTAATTGCGCTAATTGAGTAACAGAGTTCATCAAACTGGTATTCTCATTTTCCACATTCATTAAGCGCTTTCTTTGTGAGAGCATCCCTGAGGTGAAGCTGTACGTAGCAGCAGCTGAGGAAGACAGGAGAGCTGACAACACGGCCAGTGGGACCAAAGGCAATGGCATCTGGAGCACAGATACTTGCAGAGAGCCACTGAAATATGTATGCATGCACAGAAATTTACATGCCAGCGTAAACATCTAATATGTTTTTCTATTTATTTCTTTTGGATTTCTGTGTTTGCCCCATTTGGAATTGCTGTAAGCAAATACAATCTGTACAAACACACACAAATTAACACTACACAAACTATGTCAGTCTCTCTATTGAGCTTTTGTTTGCCCACTGTTGGTTTTTTCCTCACTAAGGTTTCCTTCATTCATTTAAACTTTGTCTCTTTGCGACTGTGCATGCCTTGTTGAAGTCAGTACCAAACTGAATTACAATGCATATAAAGACAGCAACACCAGCAAGGCTAAAGTAACAGATAAACAAAAGTTTTTCCCAACAGAGGTTGACTTGGGTCTATTTGCATGGAGGTTTCTGCATGAAAAGCCAAGTGGTTGTATAGCACAAGCGAATAGTTAACATTTGTGTGAGCAGGAAAGAAGGTGAGCTGGATCACTGTTGTGCTGCTCAGACATGTGCAAGCACATACGGGAATGCAAATACTCCACAAATGCATGAAGTCATAGCAAATTCAAAAAAAGTCAAAATGACACTGGCAAAAACAAAAAAAAAACTTAATACACAGGCACAAAGAAAACACGCAAAGTAAAAATCCTGTAGCTAATCCCTGTAAAAAGAGAGAGTAGCAAAGTGGAAGCACCCTGCAAATACAAAACCCAAACACATAAAAGACAAGCAAAGAAAAAAAAAACTGCAATTACCAAAATACAACACCAGGATAAGAAAAGCCAGATACTAGAGAAACAGAGTGAAGCCAAAGAACATTGCTCAACCCATTTAATGTATATATATTGTAAAACCATAAATTAAACGGGACTAATGTATAAATATGCACATAGCTTTATCAGCAAGGATACTAAAGAAAATCTGGTCTGTCTTCAATTATTTATTTGAAAAATATAGATATTGTGCGTGTTCATTTTCCTGTTTGTTTATTTTGATCAACCATAAGATATTTTTGGCACCTATCAGTTCTCAGCCACCTCTCAGTGCATATTGGCCCCTGCCTGACCACCCCATGAGCATTTTCTGGAACCATCACTGGTCAGGAACCATGCTGATGTGGCCACTTCTGGAAATCCCTTATTCACCCCAGGTAAAAGTAGCAGTAGAACCACCCCTAGAGCTTAGTTACACATAACCAATCTGTAATGAATATTTCTTTTTGAAACCAAAAATAAGCAAACAACCTTTTTTATAAAAAAAAACTTTTTATTAAGTTCAACATAGTACAAAGCAAAGCTACTGAAAGGAGAAAAATGACAAGTAGAAAAAGTAACACTAAATGTTAAACTACTATGCTGATGAGCTTTTGTCAGTGAAACCTAAAAAAACCTCAAGAAAAATAATAAAAACTAGAAAACTGAATGGTTTAAATCTGAAAATGTTAAAAGGCACACATTTTTCAAAAAGGGGAGATATTACATGTTAAATGTAAAAATGTAATGTTATTAAACATTTAACACAAGAAAACCATTTGAGTTAAATAGTCTGTGATGAATATACCTCAGTGAAACTAAAAAACAAAATTATAAAATCTTGAGCAGCAAATGTTTAACAGCTAAACTTATCAAAAAGCAAAATTAGTCAAGTTACTGTAAGTTTAATTTTCCATGATTCATTTCATCTTTAAATGGGAGTTCTTCCTATCATATTTTCAGCCTGCAGGGAAGAGCTGAGTATTCTCAGTATATCTGCAAAAATTACAATATTATCAAAAAGAACTTTCCCTTTTTTGAGATTTTATTTTCTTTTTTGAAACCAAAAGACATTGCACAGGATTCTTAATCCAGTCCCCGTTTGTTGAAATGAATCCCCAAAAAATAAGATTAAATTAACTTTTTGGGATCAAAATTTCCTTAAGCAGCACAAGTTAACAGATAATTTTTTTTTGTTAAAAAAAATACAACTTATAATGCTTGACATGCTCATTTACCCTAATGAGGTAGCATCACTTGAGAACCTCTCATAATCATTAAAACATGGATATATTGGGTATAAAGTATTCAACATATTTCAGTAATCAATGGTCTAAGAAAATGACAGGATGCAGAGGAGAAGTCTAGAAAACCCTGCTTTGGTATTTAAAGTAATGAATTTAAACTCATTTTTGGTGTATTTTGGAAAACATGAAGAAGAAAACTCTACTAAAAAAGTTAGAAAAGAAACGAAAAAGAGAGACAGAAGGTCCAAAGGGAGGAGAAAGAGTAACAAGCGCTTTGACGCTTGTCTGTTTCCGTTGTATATAGGGGATTTTGAACTTGAAGAAACAACTTTTAACACATCAACTGTGGCCGAAGCTGCCCAACCCTGTCATTCATCTTCACAGTGTGTGCGTGTCCCCAGCTAACATCAGAGTGTCAGATGTCTGGTGAAATATCACTGTGTGTGTGTGTGTCCATCCATGCTTTTCTTTCAGTGTGTGGAGCTTCTGACCTTTTTCATCTGGAACTGTGTTTAAATACACCTTAATGTATGTGGAAGGGCAGACATCCACCTATCATCTGCTGCCAATTAGAAGGTGTATCTGCCACTTGGACTCTTACAATCAGGCCTCCAATCCTAGGGGAAGCTGCACTGAGGAAAGCAGTGAGTCTAAAATGTTGAGTCTCTGGCGCACGTGTCACCTGTCAATCAGTGCTGCGCTACAATCAGACCGCTGGTCACCCTGTCGACATAATCCGTCAAGCTCAATAGGGGTGAGAGGAGTTCTTAATGGGCTGGTTCTTTGCTCTATGGCTAATTGCTTTGAGGAGGTAGGCACAGATGGACGGCACTGCTGACAACGACAATAGACGGAAATTTAGAACTCCAAAAGTGCTATAATTAATCCAATGATTTCACACAAGTAAAGATTAGATATAATGATGGATTAGTTTGCCTCTTCCAGGAAAATCCATGCTGACGATCCATCTTACTTTTTTTTCCCCTCTTACCATCAGCCAAAGCACCCTGTCTCTCCCCATAAACCCGAGTGGAGTCATCACCTGTTCTGCTTCTTCGCCAAACGCCAAAGCTAGTGTGAAGCCAACATGAAATGCAAGGCAGTAGAGTGTGAAATCTATCCATCAACCAATCTCTTGTACTCCCTGAGAGAACTCAGCTTGATACAGTTAGCCACGCTGTTTATCAAGCTTCCATGAACTTGCATTACGCCAACAGCAAAGATCTCCAAATAAAATAGCTGTGCGGACACACAAAGTGATATGGAAGCTGCATTCTGCAATGTTAGAAAGGAGAATAACATTCGAATGTAGTTAAAACTGTGCTTTAAATGTTTTAAGACAAAAGAGCATGTGTGCAGTGTAAGTGAAAAGTAGGAAAGAGATTATTGTGGCTGAAATCACATTGTCCAATAGTGTAAATGCTGGTTATGGACCGTAATTCAATTCAGTCTATTTATATAGAGCCATTAAACAACACGTCATCTCACGGCTATTTACAGAGACAATTCAGTAAGGCCACACAGTCAGATTGGTAAAAGTTTTCTATCTAAGGAAAACTATCTAGTTGCATCGACTCATTGACTTTTCAGCAATCCATATACCTAGAAGGCATGTAGTGACAGTGGAGAGGAACACTTCATTTTAACAGGAAGAAACCTCCAGCAGAACCAGGCTCATTGTGAGCAGCCATCTACTGACGCCAACTGGGGTTCAATGAGCAAGCAATTGGTTTAGTAGTTGGGTTCATGAAGCTGCCTTTATTAAAAGAGAGAACCCATCACTGAGCAGAGGGGAGGGTTACAGATTTAGCTTCCAAGCATCTGCAACTCTGTCTTGGAATTCATTATAAAGTGGTTACAGCCATCACAATTCAAATGACCAAACACAAAAACCATACAAAACAGCAGGCTGCAATGTTGCAGAAAAACGACAGATAGGTTGTTGATTTGCATTTGACCTCGAGTGTGCTTTGGGGGATGATGCTTAAAATCATTGACACTCCAACCACAGGTTGCTCTAGTGGAGCTGACAAATTTTACAAAAAAACAGAAAATTGTCAGAACAAAAGGGAAAGTCTGATTACTTTGATTTTAGCCAGTTTTGTGCTAACATGATAATCCGATAATGCCCATTTGGTAACACTACTGACATCACGTGAGGAAGTGGACGCTTCTTGAAAGGGTATGGCAGGCTTCTATAAAAACCCTAAGGTGTTCATGATTTAGTGCTCTTTGTTCATTATACCACAGAGTTTTGGCCTTTAGAGTGAAAAGAGATAAACTTAAGTTCTGTTTAAGAGTAGTCCTTAAAAGACCTGGGAGAAGATGCAAGGGTACCTGACCAAAGACAGAGAGTACAGTCTGTTTTAATATATTAACGTGTAGTTAAACATGTAAACATTTGCCTTCAAAGTCGGAGCTATAGGTAACGATGTGTCCATGGTGGTTGCAAATTGTTGCAACATAGAGTCTGATTTACTGTATTTTACCCACTATTTAAAAGATGAAACACAAAAAAACTACTCAACTATTTGCTGAAGTTAAAAAAATGACCACAAAATAAATCTAGTTGGAACTAAGCAAAAATTAAATAGCATTTCAGGAGCTTAGTCTTAATCTTCATGTATTCTATCATATTTGCAAGGTCAGTTACTAGTATTGGACCTAAAGAACTTGCTCTCTCCAAATGTTCTATTGAGCTGAAGTTTGGACTCTGTAGAAGGAAGCTTCTACAGGGTCCTCCACACTTTCTCCACACTAAACTGGCATAATGTCTTTACCTTGTGTGCTGATGCCAAGTCAAAGAGTAATACCCCAATTTCCTTTCACAAATTTGTCCCTTTGTACTTGCTAATATCCTGCTTGGATACGTATATACCTTGTCTATGAAGCCTTTTCTACATTATCCTTGAACTAAACTAAGGGTCGCAGAAAAATCTTGAGATGTGAAGCATATTGACGTTTTCATTCGGGCACCTCATCCTCTTTAGTATTAAAGGAAGGAAAACTGTGGCTGCCGTTGCTGTTGCACTCAGTAGCTTCCATTTTGGTTTTATGGACCTCCTGAGAGCAACTCCTTCTTTGCCAAATATTTGTAGAAGCTGTCCACAAGCATGGGTGTTGGATTTTATATACCTGTGGCTATGGAGGGGAGTGAAAAACCAGAATTAAATGTTTTCAAGATGTGAGCAAAAGGTTTTCGTAATAAAAGTGCATTTAATTATTAAAGCTTTGTTAAAAAAATGAGATTAAAGTGAATAACAAGTTGATGTAAACTTCTGACCAACATGGAGTCAATATGGTGAATGAGATAATTGTCCTTGAAGAAAGAAAAAACACAAAAGGCACACTCTGCTTAACCTCATATCTCAACTTCAATGAAGAGAGCCACATTCAGTGAAGTCTGTAATTCTGCCAATTAAAAATGGCTACTACCCAGCACAGAGTCGGGCTTCTGGTGTATTTATTGTGAAAGAGGTGTTAAAAATTCACGGTCCTGCTGTATCTCTGCATCAAGGACATGGTCCAACAGCACGTTAATCCTCCCGTGAATTATATAGTGAATGAAAATGATGAGGTGCGCCGCAAATGCCTGCACTAAATATTTACAAAAGCCCGTTAACTGATCTGAATTTGGATTTTGAGTGCGACTTGGGAGGTACCACAAAGGGAGAGGAGTGACCTTGCAAAGGAGAAGGAGCTGAAAAGGAGAAGGCGTCGATTATTATGGTGCTGAGGAGCAGTGAAAGCTAAGACAGAAAGACATTAAGGAGGGGGAAGGAGGGGGGGGGTGTTCATCACTCTGCAGTTAGGCTGTGAAGAAGTGGGAGGAAAAAGATGGGAAAAGACAGGACAGGCATGGCTGGCACATCACACCTCTGCTTCAGTCTCTCAGGACAAGAAATGTGAAGTTTAAGGATGAACACCAAAAACTGCTCCACACTCACTTATCCCTGCTAGTCCACGGCCTGGATTTCTATCTATTAATAAACACATATTAATCAGTTTAATCCTGCAGGTTTTGGTCATATTTACTGCAGGGGGGAACATCAAGTGGCTGTGTTGAAGAGGTATTGGAAATAACATTTTTCTGGCTATCTGCATCGAGGGACTGCATCAAGTGAGGCAAAAGTGACAAGTGTAATGCTGTGTGTGAGCCTCTGTTCGGACTGTCAAAGATACGGACAAGCGCACTTGTTCTTTTATGAGCGGATGTAGTGGCTGTCTACTGGGAGAATGAATCCAAGGCAGAGAGCAAGAGAAAGGACATGTGAGGAATGGCATCTATAAACTCTGAAACCTGCTCAGAATAGGATTTATATTTATCTTAGTCTAACTGACAAAACAGTACAAAGACTTTTGTATACTGGTGCTTTTGTAAGAGAGCTCATGTTATACAGTTCGGTTTTCAACCCTTTGGTAAATCATGAAAAATAACTGTGTACAACCATGTGTATAATGAAGTCAAGAACAGTGTTGCCAACTCCTCAGTAAGGAAAGTAGCTATTGGCTCTGCTAAAAGTCGCTAGAAGTCGCCAAATGACGTC
>JAUZNJ010061396.1:0-27730 GCA_034780135.1 Jordanella pulchra
AAACGATTTCTCTTTTTTGACACTACTTCTCCAGCCTTTGAAAAGACTCGCTCACATGGTACAGATGATGCCGGGGTGCATAAATAAGCCTCGGCACATCACGTAACATCACTAATCTATGGGTACTTGCCCAAACAAGCACCACTGGCTAAGTGGCACAAGCTAGGCACTGGCATCAGCGTTAGCTAATTAAACCATTTGTAGTATTTAATGTTTAATGTTGCTACCACTATTCGCATCCATTGATATGTCACACAATATAACCCTGAATATGAATTCTGACACAAGTTAGTCGCTAGCATGAGCTAGCTGCCAAAGTTCGCAATTTAAGTTATTCGTGTTTAACATTTACTGTTGTAAATGATAACGTTATCTTATTTTTAGATTTCTAACACAACATATAAAAAGTCAGACATTATTTAAACATATTTAAATTAAGTTCAAACTTACCTCAAATGAGTCAAGTTAAGCTCTTATGAGACGCAGACTGGAGAGCAGCAAACAGGAAGTGACGAGTCTCAACTTCAAAAGTTGGCTTTCCCGCAATTTCCAACACAGAAACAAGCGTTATCTAAACTTTCAAAGATATAAGTAATACTAACTCACTTAACTGTATTATCACCAACAAATTGCTTGATTTGCTGGACTTACTAAGATTTTTGCATTGAATGTTAATTACTCATATTTCAATGTCATAATCCCTTTAAATAGTCATTTAGGCCAACAAATAAAAGTTGCCCTGTTTACAGTGTATAGATAAGCTAATTTTTGTATTAATAAGTGTGATTTCCCTTTATGTGAGCAAATAAGTCAGATAATTTGAGATATGGAACAAGATAACTTATGTTTTAAAGTAAGAAAACCAACATCTTATTTTAAAGCAGGTCACTTTATTTACCTGCTAAAATAAGTTAAGTTAAATAAGTTAAATATAAATAAGTTAAATAAGATTTCGAAACTATTTTTCGATCAGTCTTTGCAGTGCACCATCATCATGGGCAACTAGCAGCACCCTGCAGAGCTTAAAGCTACTGAGGACGTCCTGCAAACATTTGAGGACCAGAGTTGGGAACCATTGTTCAAATCAGCTCTAACATGTCTCTATCGAGGGCAGGGGGACTGTAGTTGTTGCTGTTAATCTTCCCGTTAGGGTTAAAGAATGAGGGGAAGTCACACGTTCAGTCCTGCAGATATTTTCCCAAAGTTTTTCTCATGTCAGGTTAGGATTTATTCGTGAAGCTCTCGCCGCCTCCACTCTGTCCTTCATTTTTAATCTCTCTCTAAGCCTCACCTGCCTTTAAACGCAGCCTCACACACTCAAGCATACTATGTATGCTCTTAATCACCAGCAACCCATTACCTTAATGATGTCTTTGGGTTTCAGCTTGCGTCCCTGATATTTTACTCCCTCCTCCCTTTCCTCTAATCAGCCTTTTTTCTTTTTTTTTTTTTTGCAGATATTATGAAGCCAGAACGGCGTTCCTGATTAAATTCTTCCACTGGCTTCAGATATTTTTTTGATCAAAGCAAACTTCTCCTTGTTAGTTTAGCTGATTAAAACAGGAGTTATTCATTTTTTTTTTCATCTGGATGATAAAAGTGGTTTAAATAACTCTGATCTGCTCATTAATAGGTCAGGGGTTTGCTTTCCTTTCTGTTCTCCAGTGAAGTTTGAACGAGCCAGACAGAAAAGTGATGTTTATTCAGGAGAAATGACAAATTGCAAATAATCTTCCTAAACGAGACATGAAAGGATGTTCTGTAACGATCAGGTTTGAAAGCTTCAAACACAAACTCACTCCTACTTTCTGACCACGGCTCTGTAATGAAATGATACAGAGTTTTGTACTTTTCTGCCGTGATGAAAGACCAGAAATGCTTTTTGATCTTGATAAAGCTGGAAGCTCAGAGACAGTTTTTGGCTGGAAAACAGAAACAGTACCATTGTTAGACATTTCTCATTTAAAATATATGCCTTAAAACTACATATAACCACAAACAGAGAGACCAGTGAGCTAAGTGAGAAGTTCAAAGATGTTTCTACTCTGCAAAGTTCAGCTGGAGAACACGACTGTAGCTGCATCTATCATTTATCCACCTGTAATAATCGGCGTCTGGATTGTTTCGAAGTAAACTGAGGTTTCACATAAAAATAACTCATCAGGTTTATTGCTTTGTAAACTGATTTTAAATCGGGTTTAAAGTATCCTGTGTTCCGTTTTTTATCTGTAAGATTAGATTTAATGACATTATTCTTCCAGTACCTTTGCACAAACTTGACCCTGTATTGGCTAACATTGTTCAGAACCTTCAGAATCTGAAGTAAATCTGCCCCAATAACAACATAAAAAATGCCGTTTAAAAATATTTACACAGAAATTTGAGGCATTTTTCTTTACTTTGTTGTTATAAAATCATGTAAATGTCGACTTTTTCCCCCATATATCTGTTAATGATTAATCTACAGTACCTGGAAAAAGTAACATTCTCTGGTAGGAGACAATAAACCGAAAGCTTTGATTTAATTTAAACACAAATGGGTTTAGAAAATATGAAAACAACTTTAAAATCAACTTGTATGTTAAGGCGGGTATACGCTCATCTTTTCATCGGGGGTGCTGAAGGTAAAACACTCATCAGACTCATAATGATTTATATGTGCTTTTGTTATCTTATATGCGCTTAATAAAATGTAATAAAACTGGTTCTAACATAATTAAATGTATTTGTATGCAAACGACAGCGTAAGGTAAGCACATGTTAAATGCAACAAATCATTTTCAAACATCACAGGTGGCAAACTTAAATCCAGATTTACAAACTACATGCAACTATGTGCAAACAGCGGTTCTGTCCCCTGGATAAAACTACATTTTTAATCACAGTCTGTGAACTGAATTTTTAAACTACTCATTTAAACATACTGGCCTGGACACACTATCTGTGCATTCAGACACGTGTCAGCAAACGTCAACTTACACATAACACTACAGCAGTGCCTCACTTGATGGAAATACTCCACAAGTCCTTTTATGTTCAGGCTTCATTCAATGAGAGCTTTTACCATGTCCTGCACATCTAATTTCTCAACAACGTCTAAATGCTCATGCATGATAACGAGATGTGTTAGTCTCTTTTGTCACATGCTGCTCCTTAACCACATTTTAAGACATCTGGAAAAACTTCTTACTGAATTACTGACAGATATTGGGAGGCTTGAACACAGTTTTAAGTTTCTCTTCTTCTCCAAACAAGAGTTCTGGGCTGTTAAGAGTCTTGCAGTCTCTTAACAGGTGGATGTGTCTCAGTCAATACGTCTTTTGACATCTGGAGCTGAAGAAGCAGGCGGTCTTGGTTAAACAACAGGGCCAATTTCAGCGGGTGTGAATCAATACCTGCAGTATTGCCCATTTGCTGCATTGAGAACAGTCCTCTCTCTAGCGACAGGAACTGTCATTCCATCCTGGTTCTGCGCTGAGTAAATCGACAGCTTCAACAAATGTCGTTCTCTGACTCACTTCATATGTCACCTGTGTCAATGTCTCAGTTTTTGTAGTGTGGCGATACCTGGAGAAAGTAAGGATCTATATCAAAACTAATTCTGGACCGAAACAACTAGCATAATTCACTTTCGGTAGCTCCCCGGTAGTTTTGCCTTTGACTGTGGCTTTTTTTTGCTCTTGTCTCGCCTCCAAGGCTTCTGTCTTCTTTTAGACTTCCCAAGGTGGTAGGTAAGACTGCGTATGATGAGCAACAGCGCTGGATAGCTGTAGTGCGCACACACTATTGGGCAGAGTGCCGAAATGTTAACAATGACATCTTCACATTTAAAAAGTGATCAAACAACTGTTTTCGCTTTGCAGATTCTTTGATAAGCACAGACATGCTTTGTACAAAATTTAGCCCCTTAAATATTAAACTTACATAACGTCCAACGTCCTAAGAACTACATGAAGTAAATGATGACAACAACGAACATATAACAACTGTGGGCTCACTTCTATCAGTCGTATCTTTAACCCAGACAAATGACCTGACATATTAGATGCACCGTCAATTAGTATCCTCCAAGATGAGATAAAGAGATGTTTAACCTCAGGAGGATGTATTGTTTATATATATGAACAGGGTCTCTGCACTGGTATCAGGACAGTTGGAAAACCCTAAAAAGTTCACCATAAGAAGTGAAAACAGAAGCTGTTGAAATACAGTCTGGAGTTGAATCAATGCTTGGCTGAAGGGCGATGCAGTTGAGAAGATGACACTATTGTCTGCATAGAGAAGAGTTTTAGCATTTGTCTGATGAGTTTTTTATAAAGGCTGAAGAAGACACGTGGGACAATAGATCCTTGTGGGACTCCTTTTCTGATGTTTAGAAAGTTTGTCTTTACACCCTCTATGAATATGAACAGTATCTGACAGATAGTCTAATTAATTAATTGATTTTTTTCAGCCCACTTTCTGGGCAGCTTAAATCTAAAACATCTAACTCTAAGGAGAAGCTTTTGCTCACGTTTATCATTAAGCTACCAGGATCTGACAACGCCTCAGCTCTGTCTCATATAACTTCAACCTTTCCTGTCAACACTGGCATTCTAACTCATGATAAAAATGTGTATATTTTGGACCCGCTAGAATTTATAAAACCATTATTTACCCACTACAGATTGTTTTATTTAGTAACATTTATTATTTTATTCTGCACCATTGTAGACATTCTGCAAGTATAATATTTTTCTGTCTTGATTAACCCTTTTGGTGAAAACCTGTGACTATTTAAGCCAAGAGAACAATGGTGACTCTGGAGGAGCTGCATAGATCCTCAGCTAAAGAACTAAGCCATTCACAAATCTGGGCAGCTTTCAAGAGTAGCCTGAAAAAATTCCTCAGTGAAACATTGAAAAAACTCATGAGAGGACCTGTTTGTAGTGAGACTGTGAGACACTGAGAAGCTGATTGCAGCTGAAGGAAAAATGGATGGAGATAAATGCAAAACAATCCAGCAAGAAAACGTGTTGGAGGTTACAGTAAGAAGTAGAGAAAGGTGTAAAACATTTAGTCTGAACATGTCCAACGATGGGTAACAGATTCTCCAGGTCTCAGAGGAGAAGCTGCAGCACCAAGTGTTCTAGAAAATCCTCTTTCTTTCACTGCAGGATTATCCATGAGTTTCATTTGGTCAACAACATAAAATACGATAACGTTTCTGGTAAAAAATGTATACAAAATCCAGAAAATCAAGTAGGAATGAGTTGAGTGATGCACAGGAGATAATAGTTTATTTTCTCTGATTGTTAAAAACAAGCAAAACAGAAAATGCAACTTGCTGAAGCAGGTTAAAAGCTAAGCTCTGACTAAAACTAAACCTCCTTTAATGATCTGGAGGACATGTCACTGTGCGTCTGTCAGTAGGATCAAATCTGTAGACGTTTCATTCATCCAGTGTCCAGATGTCCATCTGCGGCTGCTGCTGAGGCCTCCTGGAGGCATCCCTGAATGAGGGCAGGTGTTCTGTCCCAGTGGGACACAGAGCAGCTGTCTCTGCTGTTAACACGCCGCCCATATGAAGCTGTCGCTCATTAAAAACCTTCTCTGTTTCCTGCTGTCCTGTTTACAGAGTCTTTAAATAACTCCTCAGGTTCCCTGTAAAGCTGCTCAAGCTGCTTCTTTTATTCAGACCATTGTTGTTGTGCAGATTAATTTCAGATTTGCAGGTTGTTATTTATTTATTTTTTTTTCAGGAAACTTTCTGATCATTTTAAGGCTTAAATCAAAAAATAGATTTAAGTGAATTAACTGTAGCTTGCGCAGAAAGCTTGTTTCATTCCTTTGGAGTTGCAAACTCACATTTATAATTTTCTTTATTTAGATGTCAGTAGCTCAGTTCTAGTTAAGTTTTTCAGAAATAAAAATTAAATAGTTTTTTGTGTTTTATGCTTTTTTTGTTTTTCCTTGATTTGTTACTAATTAAATATTTCTTTCCTGATCCAATCTGATACCAATACCTTGGTTGAGCGTATCGGCTGTTACCCGATAGCGTTTGGTGAAAAAAAAGAAAACCTGAAAGCTGGTTGATTCTTTTGAAGTACAAACCAGGTAATTAGTCTGTATTGTGCATCTTTACCTTTTCCTTGATGCTGTGTCCCTATTTGTGTTTGTTAGGAATGATCATTTTCTTTCTGCTTGATGTTCTGATAGGAGGCTCTGGAGAATAAAAGGTTTAATAATCTGCCAGTGCAATAAGACAATTAGTAATACATCTGGAAGTCATGGTATTCTCAAAAAAGAGGCTGTTTTCTTACTGGACTGGCAGATTACCGCACTTGTTTTAGAAAAATCTCCTCAAAAGAAGATTAATAATATGGAATAATCTACTCAGAATTTGCTATTTTAATTCAAAAACAAGATCAAAAAGACTTTTTGATCGAATCTAGATCGTAAGACTAAGACAGATGGACACTTTTAAAGCGCACCAGACTTTGTGGACTTCTATATTTGTTTAATCATCGTTGCAAGCAAAGAACAAGTTTTTTAATTCGAAACTTTAAAGAAAATTCAATCTAGAAATGAAACTTTGAAAAACTATTTAAATAAAAAAAGCTTTTTTAAACACACTTTGGTGTTTTCTTTTATTTTTTTAGTCTGTTATTTTCGATTTGTCTTTAATTTCATTTCTATAAAACTTCATTTTTTATTTCCTATTACAGATTTTGCATTTTTTTTTTGAATTTCTCTTTTTCTGAAGGAGTTTTAGGATCTACATCCTCTCCAAATTGCATGCTGTAACATGCTGTTACTAATGTCCATGCAGCAGAATAGAAACATGTCTTTGCTCCTCACTCCAGAAGTGAAGTGAATGTGATCTGTAAGACATGATCTAAAAAAAGAGACATTTACAAAAGACAAAATATGAAAAATAGAATTTGAGAGAGAACGTAAGAATGAAAAGAAACAAACAACATCTGAGAAAACAAGGCTACTTTAAAAACGTTTTTTTCATTGGAAGCTCATTAAAGTTATATTTCTTGATCTTTTTTTTTTCATTTACAAAACTAGTTCTTTGTTTATAATATGACGATATAATAACATAAATGTGTGTCTTTCGTTAACTACTGTAAGTCTTTTCACCCATCAGCATCAGATGTGGAGGTCATTCAGTGGTTCTTTTGCAGCCAAATATTGCCTGTTGAATTTGGTAAAGTACCAGGCGTTAAAGGAGGTGGTTTTTGTTGAGCTGTTGGTTTGAGGGAAGTTTGATTTGCTCGGTTCTTTCTTCTGCTCTCCCACACAGCAGATAATTGGAAGGTTTATAGATGCTCTCCCAACCGGGATGTTCAAACGGAGAAGCATCTAAACGCAGACATAGAGACCTTTTTCTTTATTGTTTCAACTATTTCTGTCTTTTTCTTTTTTGTAGGCAGTAAATTTCTCTGATTTGAAGGGGGGGGAATCTCGGTGTTTGATGTCCAGACCTCATTAATCGAAGCCTCATCTGGTATGTAAGGTCAGAGCTGACTTTGATGTGCGCGGGGCAGCCCTGCCGAGCCGAGAGCAGAGAGGCCGCAGCTCGTTTACTTAGATTCACGAACCGTAGCAACCCTGACACGTTTTCCCTTTTGTCCATCGACTGCTGTGAAGCTCTACACCAGAGATCATCTTCAGACAGACTGATTTAAACGCAAATCATTTCCCAAACGCAGCAGGTAATTGAGGGAATGTGTGAAAACTCATGTTTCCGAAGCAGAGAAGAAGTCTCCTTCTTCTCTCTGCCCTGAGTTGGCTCTCGCTTAAAACAAAATGTAATGAATCTGTTTGCTTTTAAGCGTGAGAACCTTAAACCCTTCTGCATCTTTGGTTAAGGACCCTTTGAAAGGGAGAGGAAGACAGAGCAGGATCACTGTGTTTGTTGTGTAGGATAAAGAAACGGGCCCCCCTTCATGTTTGCAATCTGCTGCAGGAATTCACTGCAATTACCTCCGTAGCGTCACATGTAAATATGAAGCCATGGGGCTCCTCTGGCAGGCCGGCGCTCGCTCACACTCAGGGAGTACAGGCCTTTGTTCTCTGTGGGCTTTGGATGGCGGCCATGCTGCCTCTGTTGGCAGCGTCCAGCTCTAATCTTTGCCCGACGATTGGCGTGTGAGCCATCCATCATTGCTTTCCCATGTGTCTCTCTAAACCATCCAGGTTTATGTGCTCCACTGTGGATGCCGGGCCTTCACAATCCTCCTGCCATCTTGCACTGTTAAACAAACGGCCTCAGGTTCATTTATTAATCCACTCTGTGTTCTTCTAGCTTGGCTTTGATCAGATAGTGAGAAGCTACAGGCGTCGTCTGTTGGGGTTTGAAGGATTCCCAGACTTATAGCAAGAGATCTGCAAATAGTTTCCAGATCTGCTTCCTTTAGATGCTTTACTCAAACTTTCACTCTCTTCAAATTCTTCCCTTGTCCCTAAACTACCTCTCTGTGCTCTTTTAGAAGCAATAGAACATGATATCAATAAATAAATGAAATCCACATATGCAGAGAGAAGATGGAAATCGCTTTATGATTCAGGTTTCCTGAAGGTAGAAATGTGCAAACAGAAGTGTTGAGCTTTAGTTACAAAGGGATGTGAAATCATGCAGGAAAAACACATTTGATGCAAGTTTAAAAAGGAGATAAAGATCAAACCTAAATGGAAATGAGGACAGATTTTAGCCAAAGAGATGGTTCAGAACAGTTCAGGATCATTTGAGCTTTTGGGACCCGTGGAAGGAATCCAAGGATAATGTACAGTTCAGGAAACCAGGAATATGTGTTGGAAATCCACTCCTTTGGTTTGTTTTTACATCATGTGAAAATATAAGACATATTGAATGCAAGGCAAAGCAAGTTTTACTTCAATGGAACATTTCAGCAGGAAGACAATTCAAAGTGCTTTTCACGAGAGAAAGAAAAGTACAGTGATGAAACATTATGGCTATTAAATCCTATTAAAACTACTATTAAAATCCAGATAGCTCAGTCAAAGGCCACTTAAAACATATATATATAAAAAACTGAGGGTTTTAGAGCTTTTAGTTTTCTAAGAGTTTATTCCAGATTAGTGGAGCATAAGAACTAAAAGATGCTTCTCCATGTTTGGTTCTGGTTCTGCAGAGTAAATTTGATTTAGAAGAACTGAGTGGTCTGGCTGTCGATCTGCTGACAGCAAGTCTGTAATGAATTGCCGAGCGAAGCCATTTATTGATTTAAAGATTAACAGAAGGCTTTAAAGTCTATTAGCTGATATGCGGAGAGCCAGTGGAAGGACTTTTTGGGCTGAGGTGCTCTACTTCCTTAGTTCTAGTGAGGACAGTAACACATAATTGCAGCCGTGTGTGGACGTTCCTATCAAAAAACCTATCCCAAACCAACAAACAAACTCAGAACCTCGAAAAAATATAGAACAACAGTTAAAGCTTTCTGTCCCGTACCATTTTCCTTCATCTTTCTCAAACACATTTCTTATTAGTTATATTAAGTCAGAATTCTGCCATAAGGCCACAATTGTGTTAAATACTCAGAGAAACAGTTTTATGTAAAAACACAAATTTTAACTGCTCTCCTCACAGATTTTGAATGTTTTATTAATGCAGGTTTAATACCAGGTAGCCCCTAGTAAGTCACAACCAGGAGTCGAGGCTCCTTCTCTGCAGTCATGGCTCCTCTTTTATGCTGCTGAAGATTCCCTCCTACTTGCGTGTGCACTCATGTCAACTTGTGTTACTTTGATGGTGGAACCAACCTGAGGAAGTAAACCACCTGTAATTTGCAGCTAGTAACATTAGCAAAGCCTCTTTAGGCTACTCGCTGTCCTCTTAAAGAATTAAAAAGTCATCATTATATAACTTCCTGAAAGTATTTGGGTGGTTGATCAAAAAGCAGTCAGTGACTGCCGTAGATTGTTATGAAAAGAAACACCAGCTGCCGGTGGGGCCATGTCCACTGCTTTTTCTATCTGTGGAAGAGTGGAGATTCAGTTTTCTTCTCAAGCTTTAATATTGATCCCAAACAGCCATCCACTAGCAAGTGCATTGGAAATCTCCTCTTCACCAAGCCTTTGCATCAGGACTGGGACTTTCCCGTTTGGAAAGGCGTGGACTCGGTGTCATGACTGGTTGAAGTTTGAGCAGCACCAACAAATGCAATATTTGACCATTTTCATGATTAATAAACACAATCTCAAACTTCTACCAAACTCAAATATACATCCGCTCTACCCGATACCTACTCTCGGCACTGAGCTGAAGCAACTATTGACACACGCACGTGACGCCAAATTATGCAACTTGTTAAAAAAAAGCCGTTTTTAGAGACACTGCTAAGAAACGTAATTTTTATTGATAAATTCACCTTATTAATGCAGCAAAAACATTTTAATCCTAAATAAACGTTTCAAATATTATCCATTTGGCAACACTTGTAAAAAAATCGAACCTGCAATTTGCTCTTTGAATTTGGAACTTCCTTAGTTAAACTAACGTTAGCTTCATTGTTTATACTGAGGAAAGCGAGGCTTGAAAGTACCATTGTTTATAGCTCAACACAGACATTTACATCAGCTTGAAGCCACTGTGAAGATTTTTTTTCTTTAGCATTTATAAAGTTGACAATGGTTTGCTAACATCACTCGCTACGACTTGGAAGAAAAAAGTACTGTCTTAAAAGTTGGGATTTCCTCAAAAGTAGCCAATCAGAGGCAGCGGCAGAAGTTGACATGACATGACAGAAACAGAACAACATGCAAACAGGACAGAATTTACAGGTGTTAAAGAGAAAGCCATGAGTGCAGAGAAGATAAACTCATGCTTATGACATACAGCCGACCTCATGGTATTGAATAAAATGTTCAATTTGTGCAGAGAGAGAGTTCGCATTTTTAATAAAACTCCTCACATCAGTCGTTATTGCATGTTTGTGCTCTTTTGGCAAAATTCTGATTTCATGCTTTCCTTTTAAATAAAGGCCACTAGTAGCAAAGAAAGATTCCCAACGAGTTCCAAATTTCATCTTACGTTATCGGGGAGTAGAACAGCAATATAATCTGTCAGAACTCAGAGAATCTCCCTTCTTCTCGCCCTGTTATGTTTCCTTTAGTTGAGATAAATTATGTAGATTGTCTTTCCATCTGTAGATGATGGTCAAACTTTAACCATTGCTGTCATCAAAGCTCAGTCAGTTAGGCAGCTGGTTAACCACAAAAAGAAGTTTAACGTTTTCTAAAAATCCTGAGCAGGGAAGAGTCGAAGGTGACGAGCTTTTACCATAAATCCTCAGCAGAACCCAGGTGTTTTTTTCTATCTGGGTAGATTCAGCAGATATTCAGTGTTTAAAGGTTATCAGAGGCTGAGAGGAAACCAAGCTGGCGTCTCTGTGCTGCTGACTGAGCTCCTGTGGCTTCTGTCAAAAACATGCCAGATAAACACGGCGGGTTCCTCGTGGTAAACAAGGGAGATTCTGAGCTAATATGTCCGCTGCACTTCCAGATTTCCTTAGGAAGGTCCTGGATGAGTTTCTGCCATCTTGGATCTAAGTTCTAATGCAGTGATTGGATTTAACGTTAAATATATTTCCAGTTTGCCATGAAAGTTGGAGAAAGCTGCTCCTCCTAAAACCACAAATTGTTGGTTTTATGTTTCTGTTTGTTTATGAATTACAAATAAGATGCAACATGTTAATTAGGGAGAATTATACCTCTTTTTTCTCTTCTGTTCTGTATATTCAGTCTATGAGAGCTGGAGCCTTTGATTAAGAGTAGACTACCCCAAACAACAGGGGCTTGTGTCGCTGTGTTGATGCTATTCCACTTACAGGAGATGATTCTAAATGTCTGAATATGAAACAGATTTTTAAGTTAACTCTGAAGGTTTTAGCCAGGCCTAAATGCTCATCAGCCCTGTTATTGGGAAAAAAGTTCTTAGTCTTATTAAACAGGAATGAGATTGGTAGTCTTCATTCAGGGAGCCTTTATTTATCCTTTCCAATGAGAACTGATGCAGTTTTGCCAATGTTCTGTCTGTTCTGGTCAGACAAATTACTTCCAAGATAGACAGTTTGAAACGAACAGTAGGATGTCAAGTAACCTTGAATCTATAGTCTTTCCCAAACATTTTACACTGGAAAACGGATTCTCAGGTATCAGTATGGTAAGCTTCAGACGGAACCTGAGTGAAAACCTTTGTCCAAAATTTAAAAAATGTTCTTAAATTCAGATTTTAAAATGAAGCAACAGAGCAATAAATAGGAAAAGAATCCACCATACCCCTCCGAGGTTGTGGGTCATCTGATCCTGGCATGATGTCAGCTAAAATCCAGGTGACCCTGTGAGATTTTTTCTATTCTTACCCAACAGGATGATCCTCTGCTGCTCCTTCTCTGTCCTTCATGTTGTGCTTCTAGTGGGCGTATTCATCCTTCCTTATGTGGTTATTTCAGTAAACTGTTGTACCTAATAAAGGGGCCAGTGGATGTAGGCTTTTGCTGTCTTTGGTTGGTCATTTTTATTTACTTGTTTATTTAAATGGTGACAGTTTCTATTAAATATGATTTTCCTTGGTTCCTGATTTGAAAGCACATCACTGAATAACATCTCAAACTGTTTGGTTCCCAGAGTTCATGAGTCAGCAACCACAAGGTGTCCAGGATCAAGCCCATAGCTTCAATAATCCACCGCCGTACTTTCACTGAGATCCTGATTTATATCTGAAAGGGGCTGCCATAAGAAAAGGTTTTGCTTACAGTCCTAATTGGTGTTTTTGTTGAACTTCCTGTCATGGTTTTTATCGGAGCAGAGAGCAGGTTCCCGTTATTTTGAAAGGAGCTATTTGATATTTGATTCAATACTCATATGTTTTATTTTATTTTTTTTTTTTTGTTCAGTTTATTTTTGCATTTGACCAAAGTTAGATTTTCTTTCTCTTGTGGGGAGATTGTGATGGCTGGTTTTGTGTTATGAATGTTCAGTTGTCCATGTTCTCTCTTTAATGCATCAATGATGACGGAGACTCCGTAAAGGTGAACAAATTTCCACAATGCACCTTTTACCTTTCAGCTGTGTCTGAGTTGGCCTCTTGATCGCTCTGACCTCAGCCTGAAAACTGACAAACTTTTAGATGATGTCTACAGCCTTATAAGCTTACTGCAACACTTCCTTCTCTGAGGTCATTACTGGTCTTTTTCTGCCTTGGACCTTAATTCAAACCTTGATTCTCAAAACCTCCTTCTTTTACTGATAAACTTACACTGGATTTCCTTTCACCATTTCTGCATAAGTGGAGCCAAAGTGGAGGAATCGTTAAGATGATTTTAGAGAGAATGGACCTTCCTGTTCTCTGATCATTAAAACTTGTCGACTAATGTCCTATATTTGCATTTTATCCTGAACTAAAGAGATGTTAGAAAATCATCATCTGGAAAACACTCAGAAACAAAGGCAGACCAAGCCGACACTTTCTCCTATTAGATGCTCTTGAACAGGACGCAGCAGCTTCCAACAGAGAGGGTTTTGTCTACCAGTGGGGCAGAGGTACAATGCTGGCCGTAATAAACCTGAGGCAGACCGTGTTGGTCCTGTAAACGTAATCTCCAATGTGTTAATTACAAACCGGCGCCTCTGTGAGTCTGTGTGTGAGTCGATCTCCGGCCACGGTAACAGCCCTGGAAACGAGATTTTCACCCTGTTGGGGTCTGGTTTGAATGGGCTGTTTCAAACAAATTAAGAGCCAGTCAGATGCTGTGTTTGTGTGACCCCCACTCTCCATGGGGGGGAGGTGGGGGGTAGCAACCAGAGCTCTTGTGTTGTTTACTGTCATTCATGTGTAGGGCCGAGGGATTGTGTGTTTACCACAAACACACATACGGCAGTCACAGAGAGGAAGAAGCTCCTGCAGAGTAGAGACGCCACCGGTGCAGAGCTAGATGGACTCATTAATCATTGTCTGAAGAAAAAAAAGAACCAGAAACATTTTAGCTGACATTTTTCTTAAGTTTCTATTACTGTAACCCTCCATAAGTGATGCTGAAAAACAGCAGACATGACAGACATGAAAGATGTGAAGAGACTTTGTTTTGTTCTCTTCATTCAGGGAGTTTTGGTTTGTATCTTTTTAAGTTTTGCTTTAGAACTTGTTAACCCCGATTTTTGTAATGAAAGGGTTACTGAAATATATTTTAAAATAATATTTTAATTATTATTGTTATAATACATTTTTTGTTTTTTAGCTTAAATAGTTGTAAATAAATACTATCATGAAGGCTCACCCACACTGCAGCCAGAGCTGAACATTTTAACTCAGGGGAAAACAGCTTTTTCCTGTGAGAGTTTAAATTCAACTCGGATACTTCTTGTGATACAATGACAGAATATATATATATATATATATCCGAGTTGAATTTAAACTCTCACAGGTAACTTTATTCTAGGAATATCACGATTTTGCTTTTGTAATGTTACGATTTTGTTCTTGTAGATAAAATAACCTAATTCTCATAATGTAACCATTTTATTCTCTTAATGTTACGATTCTATCTTTTTATGTTACAACTTTATTCTGCTAATATCATAATTTTATATTTGTTATGTAACGATTCTACTTTTATTTTGTTATTCTTATGATGTTTAGACTTTATTACTCTGTTTATTTATTGCTCTTGAAATCTCACAACTTCACTCTAGTAATATTACCATTTAATTATTGTAATGTACCTTATGATTCTATTCTCTGATTCTTTATTCTTGTAATCTTATGAAAATATTCTCACAATTTAAGACTTAATTCTGGTAATATTACAATTTTATCCTCTAATGTTACAATTTTATCCTCTAATGTTACAATTTTATCCTCTAATGCTAAAATGTCTTTCTTCTAATGTTACAACTTTATTTTTGTAGTGTTAAAAAATTTATTCTCATGATTTCCTGATTCTTTAATGTAATATAACAACTTTATTCTCATAGTATTCAGATTTTATGACTTTATTCTTGTAATCTTTACTCTGATAATGTTATTATATTGATATTGTAATTTTATGATTCTATTCATGTAATTTGAGACACTGATTTAAATGACCAATATCCAAACAAGATGATTTTGTGTAATGTTTACATGTGATGAGACGCATCTGCATAGAAATAAACAGAAAATTGAATCAATAAATTATATCAAATAAATGGTTGAATTTTGTGTAAAATCGGTTTAAAATTTTGGTGGTTTTGATCAATTTATTGTTCTATAGTCCCTCATGATCATCCAAATGGAGCCTAACAGCTTATTGGTTAGCCTGGTTTAGCTGCAGACCAATCAGCTTGTGTGTTTGACCTGCCATGTTTGAAGCATACAGCTGACAAAATGAGAAATCCATTTTAATAAATCCCCACTGAATCACATCACAGGAATATGGTGAATTAATACAGTAATGGGTGGATGAGGGTTCACATAATAGATGTGTATTACATACTGTTCACATACATTTTTTATGTCTTATAGATCATAAAAAGATTACAGTGATCTTACATCTATTTTATAATATTCTGATGGTTGATGTGTGGACGTTGGAAAAAAGAAGTAAAGATGTTTTCAGAACAGAATCCCAGATTTCTTTTGGTTTCCAGGAAATTTGAGCTTCCTGTTTGCTTGAAGGGACCAGAGAACCTCCTTTCTTTGTCCATCTCTCTCTCACTGTAACCCCAGAGGAGGCGGTTCTGTCAATGAACCCGTCTCCCTGGTTCTGTTATTTTGTTTTTGTGTAATGGTTTGCAAAGGTTGATGGATGGCTCCTCTGCAGGTCTCCCTGAGGAGTAAAAAGCTCTATCTAGACATTAATCTACTGCTGTGAGACAGACACGCTTGTTTAGCTAGACCAAAGCCCAGTAAGCTGTTGTCTCAGAGTAAAAGCTGCCCGTCTCCAGAGCCACTGGAGGCAGCGATGGCTGGAGCCAGAGTAATGACCTGTGAAATTCAGCGATAGAGCTGTCCTGTTGCACACAGCTCCTCCGGCTCCGGGCCTTGTTCACAGCCTGCTGCTGATATATCTGAGCGCCCCTCTTGGTGCCACTGGCTTTACGGGACTTCACCGCTGGTTGAGAAAAGACTCCAGACTTTGGAGGAAATAATGAAGCTTTTGTCAAAGTTTAGCGTTAAGATAATTTAGATAAAGTCAAATTCTGACTCTTGCTCTTGTTTAACCTCTGAAGATGCAAACAGACCCCTTTAGGTCCCCATTTTTATCCCGTTGAGCATCATTGAAATGGCTCCAAATATTGACTCTGCTTTGTCTGGTGAATCAGTCAATATTTTCCCTCTGCCTCAATCAGATCAGGATGTGAGGCTGAAAGTCGAGGCTCGGCGCCTTTGATGGTGGTAAGGAAAGGAGCTGCGTCTTCCCCAGGGCAGATTATACGAGGATCAGAAAGCCAAACTTCCCGCTGGCCCCTTAAGTCTGGAAGATACAGTTTGACTTTGTTAGCACAGCTTCACAGCAGAGGGAGAACCGTTCGGATTCCTGCCCCATGGGTGTTAAAAGAAACTCCTCGGTGGGAGAGAAAATGGCTTTCATGTCAGATGCTGCTTTTTTCTGCATCTCCTCCAGCTCTCTGCCACTGATGCTGCTTGTTCCTCCTGTTATCTGTGTGTGAATTTACAGCTGACATGGTGTTTAGAGCCCCATGATCTAGATCTTTATAAAATGATGTTCACATTGCTCATCTGCTGCTTTCCTTTCCAATAAAAGCCATTTTCTAGTGTTCATTACCTTTTATTTTAGTGTTAAGTCCAAGATTATAAATAAACCTGTCTATTTATCTTAAAGTGAGATGTGCTCATTTAATTACAAAGGCTTAAATAAAGAATTTATATTAAACTTGGTATCCATTCCTGGGGAAAAAAGAATAAAGTAATCACCTACGTATAACCCAAGTTATGTTTTATACTTCAGCATCATAGCTGAACCAAGTTTCTGAATCTAGAAAAGGTATTTAGCAGAGAAAAAGTTATGTTTTAGGATTATCTAGAAATTATTTTCTGCCTGAAAATAAATCGAGAGCAGCTCCATAGTCATCAGATCCTCAGGGTCACACAGCCAGTTAACATCTCCCCAACATCCAGCATAAACCCCCCAAAAATATTTAGTTCCAAGAGGTAAAAGACTGGAACAGTGCTGGTATTATGATCGGTGTTCATTAATAAGGCAGTTAAAGCTACTGAGGCGTTCAGATGTAGCTGCTAAGTTAAAGAATGCCTGCGTAAACGTTGAGTTATACTAAAAGGTCAAAGTAACGGAAATGAGCTGCCAGTCACAACATCAATACCAGTTATACTCTGTGCAGCTTTCCCCGCATTCGGACCGACTGCAGGGGAGCGTGCACAGCCTGCACAGCAAGCTGACTACACCAGAGCACAAGAGGAAGTAGAAAACACAGCCAGTTACAATCTCTTCAAAGCATCTTCATCCATCCAAGTGCAACAATCATTTCTTTGCAAGAGTTTTTCCACAATCTTTTGATAAAGTGAGCATTTTTGTGCTAAATCAGAGGATGTCTCTAAATGTTTACATTTGCAAACCCTCCTCAGTAGAACCTTTGCTCCCTCGCCATGTTTCTCTGCACAGATCTGTCAGGTTAGTTATACATTTTACTGAGTGAGAACGGATGGCATGGAGGAAGGAAGCCAAAAATGACTGTGCGGACCTCCCAGACATGTAAAGCATAAACCAAGATTGACTGATGGATTGATGCTGCGTCCCTGTTAGTGTTTGTTAAGAACAGGAACTTTCTTTCTTCTTGATGATCCTATAGGAGACTGAAGAGGATAAACTAAAACTTCAAACTTCCAGATTCGTTTATCTAATTAATATCAGTTGTTCTTCAGCCACAGGGAGCTTTGGTTTTGCTGTGAGGCATTGCAGTTCCAGGTACTGCCAACAGATGGCACAATGCCTGTTAATGTCTGCTCATCACAACTGGTGCTGAAATGTTACTTAAGCCCAAAAAGGACCAGCTAACAATTATCATATATAACCTTATTTCATCAGACTCAAATGGTTTTTGGTCTTTTTTATAGAGACAACAACAACATTACATCCCTTTAATTCAGACTTTTGGAATCTGCATAAATGTAGGAAGGTTTTTCCAGTTTAAGCAACATTGCAGTTGATTTATATGTAAACTAAAATAAATTTTATGTTTGTGAACTCTGCCACAGACCAGCTGGTGTTAGAACTTAATCTGAAAACGTTTTTGGAATCAACTGCAAAGGAACATGAAAAAGAAACCTCCCAGCTTTGCTTTTGCAGGTGGAAAAGCAAAGTTCTAATATTAAGGTAACAGTTAAGGTTATTAATGTATAAATGTTTTACTATGTCTAAGTCATTTTTTTATTCAGCCACTTCAAACAAAATGACCCGTTGTTTTATCTACAAACAGCGCACTGCTCTGATACTACAAGTTTACTTCCATTTATTTTACAGGTGTATCCCTCTGGTCCACTTTAAAAGGCCCCTACTTTATGACATCATGTGTCTTTTTGGTCCATGAGGACCGGATAAACTGCTGTGAAGGGCTGGATTCGGCCCACGGGCCTCAAGTTTTACCCATTTTTAGAGGTTAAAATGAAGGCGATTTATGAAGAGCTGAATCTTTGGATTTAGCAGCGACAAAAAGTCTGAAATAAACAACAATCGTGAAAAAACCCAAAAACCTAGAAATGTGAGAAGATCCCTGACTAGTCAAACTGCTACTGCTTCATTTTCTGCTTGCTGCTGCTGCTTTCTGCTGCTTTGTTTCCAGCACTGCTCTCCTACTGAACCGTATGCTGCTTTCAGACCAGGTGCCTCATCATGGAGGCTCATGTACACTGAAGTCAGACGCACCTTGAGAACGTTTTGGACGTTGGTTCCTTGTGTAGAGTAGTAGATGTAATGGAGATAGTGGCTTTGCTTTGTTTGCTGTGGTAATTGGGGAACAAAGATGATTTTAAAGGGACAATCTGTAACAAATGTGGCTTTTTATTAGCAAAAATCAAATATTGCTTCAACAAATACATTTTTTATGAAATCCAAAAATTGTTGTCCAGAGTAGCTGAAAGGGGACAAACTTGTCAGCCTTACGTGTTTTACCTTTATTTGAAATGGTGTTACTGAAAACAAGCATAAATCCCAATGCGCAGACAAACTTCACCGCGTTGTCTGCACATGTTGTCTATAAGGGAGGATAAACCTCAATGTTAGTCAAGAATTCACCACGTTCAGTTTCTGATGGGAAATATCAGAGGTTTTCAGTGTCCATCAGCATAATCTCACTTTATCTGTGGTATGCTCCATTCCTGAATTTCTTATTAATTTCTGCCTTATAGTTCAATTTTTTAAAAATCCCTGCTTGTCTTTTTGGTTTTAATATATTTGCACTAAGCCTATTTAATTGCCCCCCAGGGAGACTTTAACCAGCTTTTAGAGCCAGCTTGTTATGTTTGGACCTCAGTCTTAACTGATTCACCCAAACAGTTAAGACTTATTTTTAGATATTGGTGACTAAATTCCAAATATGTTTATTACAACTTCAGAATATTTCACACAAGGAAACATTCTACCAGAATATAGGTCAATATGTGACCTTTATCAATCTTTATCATCTTGGTTTAGTGTATTTTTATATCCTTAGCTAAACAGTGCTTAAAACCTACATTTTTTTCAGAACTGTGCTGCTGTCATTTGGTAATTATAAATCTAACAAGAAAAAAATCACATGTGAGGTTCCTCAAGGCTCCATTTTCAGAACAAATTTATTCTATATGATCCAAATATCACAGATTATCATGAAGTAATACATTTTCTACCATAGAGTTTGTACTGTATGTTGATGACATACTACTATAAATATTATGTTGACAGAAGTACTCCTCTGTCTACTTTTACATGTGTGTTAACTTTATGAAAACCTCATCAAATTCCAGTTATAGAAAATGTAATTATTATCTAAACATCTTCCACAAGATCGCCATGACAGTACATGTCTCCATAATCTAATAAGTAAGAATTACCTTAAGGTAGGAAAAATGTAATGTTGTGTTTGGTCCCTAAAAATATTAATAAGGATGGAGGATCAGGACAGAACTGGACTTCATGAGGTTAAAGCAATGATATGAAGATGATACATATTTTTGTAAATATCCAACCAAAGCAGGGTTACCTACCCTACAAAGAAATTATTGCCGAGCACCAATGCTTGCTTATTATCCTCTTTCCAATAAAGCTGCTGAGTGATTTTTTTTTTATCAGTTTAATCAGATTAAACTTCATAATCAATCCATCTTTGTCCACTGAAGGGCATCAATTTGACTTGCAGCTACTAAAAAGCTCTCATACACGTAGATAAGATTACGTATTTTACGTATTTCTATGCGTAGCCCTGTCTACGGTCGGCTGCTGGTCAAATGTTGTAGAACTTGACAGGATCCGAACCTCTGTTAAAGCCAAAATACAGTTTAGTAAATGATACTGCTTGTGCGAGGTGTTCAGAAGTTAGTTGAGAATTATCGCTAATTTTATTGAGTAAAATATCGGTCGGACAAAACGCATGAAGCTAAGCGGAAGGACTACTGTTTAAAAGTACAACTTCCGGTTTAATAAAACACCTTCCTTTTCAAGTGAAATACACAAATATTTGAGTAACGTGTATGAGAGCTGTTCCAGTAGTGAGTATGAAAGCTTTTTAGTAGTTTGTATAAAAGCTTTTCAGTTGTGTATGTAAGGGGTTTTTAGTAGTGTGAATGAAAGGTAAAGCTTTTCTGTAGTTTATATCAACAGTTCTCACTACTTTGTATAAGAGCTTTTAAGTAGGTAATTGTTTTCACTCGTTATATAAAAGCTTTTCAGTGTTCTTTGTGCAAGGTTATAGTGTAGTATGTGGAAGACTTTAATTTCATATGTGTGTATGGAAACTAATTTCTGATTTTATGTCCCTGGTGGCAGCTCACAGATTACTTAGTTTTAGGTGTCTCAAATTTATCTTTGGAGCTGAAACTGATTAAATCCTTGCTGATTCAAAGTGGGAAAAATTCTTAAAGATTAAATTAAGATTAGCAAAGATTGAACAAGTTGATGATTTTCAAAAAGAGTAGAGATGTGAGGAATTCTGAAAGATCCAGTTTTTTAGTCAGTCTATGAAAAGGTGTCATGGTTTCCTTTCGATTTTCAGGTAGTTCAATGATGGCAGGATGGATGACATCAGATACCGTGACCAATCAATAAGAGCTCTCAGCGCCTGGCTGTCCCTCAGGTGTCGGCGGATTTTGGTGCGAAGGAGGTGGAGTCCGTCTGGGGTAATAAAAGAAAGCTGGGGGGAAAATGTGACAGATGTGGACACCCGTGCCAGTGAGAAAAGCGAGAGTGGGACTGTCAGACATGTCGACTCCGGCAAGGTGATGGATGGAGAGTGAGGTAAGACGGATGACATCGTCTGTCTGAGGCCGTGTTGTCATAGCGGAGGATTGCCGCTTGTCTTAACCTCTCAATATCAGAGAGCAAACTGAAGTTTGTTTACTCTGCTGCGGTGGAGTGATTTAGAAGGAGGGTGAGGGAGACACGGGTGTAAGGTATGTTCGCTGGAGGGTCGAGGTCAGATTTCCAAACATTCTCTTTGAAATTGAATAGCAAGTATTTCTGCTGTTTGAAACTCAATTGGCCCAGTTGGGTTATAGTGATGGGTAGGGGAAGAAGTCGAACAAACTGAAAATAAAAACCATCCGGGGGGGGGGTTAGTCTCAAAGGTTAAAGTTTATGGGTTCACTGTGGATCCGTCGTAAGGTAGAAAGGTGATGATGATACCTTCGGTGTTAAAATCACCATATCATTTCTTCTACCATAGCAAGAAAACAGTATAAAATTAAGTATCATTCCTACTTCTATAGTATTTGGGGAAAGGAAGCAGTTTGGTACTAAAATTACTAAAATAGAATTAAATCTACCTCATTACCAGGTTATCAGCAAGTTAAAGACACATAATCACGTTATTCGACTTTTTTAAAATGTTTACACTATTGACTGACTCTGGTTGCATTCAATGTTTTTATGATACATTTTGCTCTCCTGCCCCTGCTTGCATAGTATTTGTTATTTTTGTCTTTGAAGCTTTGATTTTGTAGATATAACCTTTCTTTGTATATTTATCGCAAAAACGATGTGCCCAGGATTACGTTGCCGCATGCAAACAAATGGTCGACAAGCGAAGGAATGGAGCCAAGCGTAAAAGAGTAAAAAAAAAAGGTAAAAGGCAGGAAGATGTTTGATAAAACTCGAGTTTTGTTTGGTAAAGAGTCTGACTCTTGGAGTACACTAAAGCTCAGGAAGCATTCTGATGTCACTGCGAAGCTGATAGACACCTGAGTACATGTCATTGCTAACCGTGCTACTGGCGTTAGCAATGCTTGGCTTTCAACAAGGCATTACAGGACTGTCTCGATTGAGACTTGGTAGCTGTATTACCAACCAACGCCTGGCTTTCTGGTAGTTCAGCAGTACTGCAGGTAGGTGGCGTTATGTCAACTCATTGCACCTGGTACAGAGGTTCCAATTAGGCTCAAAAAAGACCATCTAAACACTATCAGGACCAATGCTTGCAGCAGACAGCCTTATTTTATCACAACCAACTGTGTTTTAGTCATTTTGGTGTAGGCAAATAACGTCACCCTGTGCCTTTAATGCAGAGAAAGAACGATATCAGCAATGACCAAATACAAGCAAGTGCTCCTGCTCATCAATCTGCAACAGACGAGGATTATTCACACTGTTAAAAGGACACCTCAACAAGTCACCTGTGAGGTCAGAGCGTCAAATGATCAGAAAAGCTCCGTCTCAGACTACAGGCCTCCGTGTTACACATTGAGCTGATCACAGAACAGTTATAAATTAGCTGGTTTGGAAGAGTTACACTGCCGGTCGGGTTTAATTTAATTAAATTCAATTCAGTTTAATTATATAGTGCAAATTCACAACACGTCATGTCAAGGCACTTTACAGAGACAGGTTTACAAACCTTCATCCCAGCAACGCGCAAGATGTGTTTTTCATATCTTCAGTGGCACAAAATACATTTTAAGATGTTTTAATTGAGAAGGTACACCTGAAAACAGGTCAGTCACCTGATCAACATTACGGTTGTTGTGCATCAGCCTCCATAGATGAACATATTCTGGACTCTATGTGAAATCATCTGTCCAGCTGAAGAATCTGAGAGTAAACTGAGTTATTGACAGAACGACAATTCATTAAATACAGCAGCATCTACAGTAGAATGGTTGAAATAGAAAAGAACCAAGGTGTAGGAACGGCCTATTCAAAGTATCGGCCTCACTTGTCTTTTTTCAGATGTCTGTAACCCTCAAAGACGTGAGGCAGTATTGGTAAGAAGAAACAAATGTGACAGTTGTGAAGTCAGACTGGGAGCTTCTGCTGATCAGGAAGGTTTTAGAAGATTTTCTTCTCATTTTGGCTTCATTCTTTTGTAATAAATGCGGACAGAGGGGAAGCTGGTTGTTTTTTGTACTGAGTTTTTTTTTTAATGGTTTTAAATCTTCATATGGGCAATTTCATTTTATGTAAACCCTAAAACATTAAAGAGGGCTGTACTTTCATTTAACAAAACAGCTCTGGAGGTTGATAAATTTGATGTTCTTTATCAATTCATCAACCTCTTTAGGAGTCCGTTCTGAGGAGCAGAGCGGATTTATCTAGCGACTCGTGTCACTAAAACAAGGAGTCCTGAAAAACAGGCTTGCTTTGGGATGCAACGCTATGATTGAAGCAGGATTAGTTTGGCTTATACGCCCTGCAGTCAGGTGAGGGATTGAAGGGTTGGGGTATTCACGATGCATTGATGTTGGGGGGGAGGCTGGGCTTTAGGGTCATTTCCAAACCCTGCCTGAAGTCAGTGCCGGCCATCGTGTGTGTGTGTTGGGTTTGGGTGATTGGGGGTGTATTACACTGTCACACTGTTCATACTGTTTATGCATACCAGACCACTGTGAGTGCCTCTTTGTCGCATAAGTGTTTACTTGAATTTATTTTGGGAGAATTCCACTCGACTGGAACAGGGATCTCTATAAATTATGGAACAGAGCGCTTTGTGTAATGATAACTTCTGTCAGTTGCTCCGGCTGTGCGACAGTGTTGTTAAAAGTGTGTAAATACTGCGGTGGTGAAAGAGGGGAGGGGGGCATCTGTGGGCTGAAAGGTGCTGCCTTCTGACCTGAGAGGGAAACAATGCAGAGGAAATCTGTCCCTTCCTTACTTCAGGAATCCAGATTTGAGCTTTTGCGGAAAAATCCACTCTGATTATATCAAGGCTAGCTGTGCATCAATAACAGTTCAGGGTTTAAAATCTCATAAAAAGATTTCTTCTTACTTCTTACGCACATGTCATCACAACAAGGCACCTTAAATAGACAAGAGATGAGTTAAAAGTTTAGTATATAAGGAAAACCAGCTGATTGCATCGACTCAGTTCAACAACAATCCCTCACACTAAGCAAGCACGTAGCAACAGCGGAGAGGAAAAACTCCCTTTTAACAGGAAGAAACTTCCAGCAGAACCAGGCTCCATGTGATCGGTTTTGTTATCAGATCTTTAGAGTTTTGAATGCTGAAACTTTGAATGTGACTCTGTCAAGGTTTAGCTGCTTTGGTTCGGTACCAAAGCAAGAAACACAATCATTAAGGAAATTTTGTTCCAATATTGTTGCAGGCAAACCAAAGTGTTTTGTAAATGCAAAGCGAAACGATAATACTGATCCAGAAACCAACCAAAATAAAAAACTCAAAAAAAAAGGTTCTGAAAATAACTTTGCTGTTTTCTCAAATTGTATTGTTTATAATTTTATAATTTTATTTTTTCAAAAAAATCCTGCTTTCATTTTTCAAATTGTTTCCTATATTTAATTTTAACTTCATTGATAAACTCTTTTGTTTTCTTAGGATTTAGTCCCACTGGAAGTTGTCTCACAGTTTAACACACTGCACACCAATTAATAGAATGGAAAAGGATTTGACTGTGGGTTGGTTTCTAACTCTGCAGACTGTGAGTTCTGTGTCATCTGGTAATTATAAATCTAACAAAAGTAAATCACATGTGAGGTTCCCCAGGGCTCCATTCTCAGGCCACTTTTATTCAACATGAATAAAATGCTAGTTTTAAATGATCAAACTAGCATAGATTATCATAAAGAGTTACGTTTTTTCAAACACTGTATGCTGATGATACCGCTGGATCTGGAATTTGTTTTTTTTAAATCCTTCCCTAAAAACCACATCAAACTAAGGGTCCAGAATTAAATCTTGTGGTCCCATAAAACTCAAGGTGCTCCTTCTCCACCCTGCAAACATTTTATTAATAACCTGGACCGGCCTTTAAATCCCACATCTGAATCCCCCTCTTCTTGTCAGAGGATAAAAAAGGCAGCAAACCACAGAGTGGAGAAGGCTCAGCTCTGACGATTAAGAGTTTCTCCTAATTTCAACAGCAGAACAGCTGCATAGGTGAAGGAAAAATAATCTCCTCTTAAATCAGACTAGATTACTGGTTTTGCCATCATATACTTTTGTTTTGTTTCTTACCTTACCCTTACCTGCCATACCCTGGCAACGATGGACATAATGCTAGAAGTCTGCAGCTCTGGAATGGAGAAAACTCTACCTCTAAATGAGCAACTTATAAAGTTGTTGAACAGATATAATAAATGGTTTTATTTTAAATGCTAATGATGAATAATTGCTTTGTTGTTACTTCTAGCCTTTAATTTGCAGAGCTGGAGGCGCTGCAAAGCCAAGCTGGAGTCAAATCAAATGAGATCAGAAGCTAAAAGGTAGAAACTCCCCATGAATTCAAATCATTGGAGGGTTGATAAGTTTATAGCTGTTGCATCAAGTGTTAGAGCACCATCTTGTGGCCGTTTAATGAACAGTTCCCTCAGGACTATAATCCAAAAAGAATTGGATTTTATTTGTTTTATCCCTGAATCAAAGGTTGTTTTTTAAACAAATCTATGCTGTCAAACTATAAAATTTCATTAATAACGCTAAAAAGGCGACTTTTTGATTCCATTTTTTATTTTATTTTCCAAACAAATAGTAAAATGTCTTCCTCAGTTGTTTTAGGCTTTCTGAAGATCTTTCTTGTTTTTCTTTGGGTTTTTATACCTTTTAACTTGCCTGCTGTGGCTTATTTTAAAGAAATGTGAGCAAATAGTAAACAGCCAGACTAGCGGAAAAACGTTCTGCATCAGATGAGGAGTTGATAAAAGTCGTAAAAGATCTCCAACCCAAAGATGAAAGCAGCATATCTCATCCATCAATTTACCCACCATAGAACAAGTTTTTGTTTTTTTTCTGACTGAAAATCACTTATAGTGGAAAAGCAGAATATTGGACAAAAGAGCTTTATGACAGATGAGGAACAAAATACGAACGAACCACAGTTTGAGGAAGGTAGACTGATGTCCTGACGGTTACAAGGATGAAACCTTCCTGCTGGATGGATGGATGCATGGAGGGAGCTTTTGTTCCATTATAGTTGCATGCAAAGAACACATTTTGCAAATGGAAATTTAAAAAGGAATGCAGTTTTTCAAATGATTTTTTTATTTTAAATATTTTTTTAATTTTTTTTCAACCATTCCCTCCCCCCACCGCAATTTTTTTGTACAGATTTTATATTTTTTATTTCATTTTTCAAATTTCTCTATTAAAGATTTACAATTTTTACTTTCTTATTTCTCTTTTACAGATTGCGTTTTACATATAGCTTAGTTTGACAAATGACAGTCTGGTCACTTCTGAATGCAGGCTTTCCTTTGGAGTAATGAGCGAAGACGCAACCCTTTTGGTCTGCATGGAGGTTAGCAAAAACATTTTTATTGGTCAACGTGTGCTTCAAGACTGAGCGTTTGCACTGGACTTAAAGTGAAGAGAATGAGATCGATAGGATGCTAGTTCAGTTACTCCCAAAACCTTATTTTGATTAAGTTTTACAAAGTTTCATGTCTGAATTGTATTTTGTTTTTTTCTAATTTTCATTTACAAAACATGTTTTTTGTTGCAACAAAATTCATTCCATATACTGTATCTGGTTTACTTATTGGGATATCTTGACAAGAAAAACTGATCTACCTCGAGCTGGTATGTGCTGGGCGGTTACCATTGTAGGGAGGAAGCGGTCCTCTGCCATAGATCAACTCCAGATAAATAGGCTACTGGAACAAGACACACGTGGACCAGAGCGCAAAATACTGGATCTATGGAATGCTACTATAACATCAATCCAAGAGAGAGGGGATATATGCAGAGAATGCTGGACCTTTGGATACTTCGACACCCGCAATCACAACTAACAAAGAAACACCTTGTGGCACAGTGTTCCAACATTCGCAACCGCCAACTCCTATCACAACTGGAGATCGATGCAATTCTTCAACAAAGCTGCAGCAAGGGGCTAGAACAACAGATCAGTGGGACAATGGTACCATCGACCCCACCATCAGACAGTGGGTACCAAACCCCAGGAGACATGAACATCCTCAATGAATGATCAGCTGATCTGAGAAGGAGGATTGTGAGCAGACTGGAAACCTGGAGCCCCCGATGAACTCCAAAGCTGAGCTGGCAAGTACCTTCAGATGACCTGCTAGGTGATGTGAATGCTGCCCTAAATACAATCCCTACAA
>JAUZNJ010061407.1:0-25034 GCA_034780135.1 Jordanella pulchra
ACAGATTCCTGTAATTCTCCAAACAAAAGCCGACTATGTTTTGCACTGTTGCCTCTTGAGGTTAAACGGTGAATCCCAGTTGTGGTTTTGAGGTTAGTGATTAACATTTAACGAGTTTGCTTCAACAAATCAAAACTACAATAACAGATTAATTAATTAGCTCTTCATATATCTAAAAATATATTACTTTTTTAGATCAAACTGAAAACATATGTATATTTAAAGTTCTTTTTCATTATTCAGTCTCCAGTATTTTAGTCCGGGTTCTAAAACTGAGAAATAAGCAATTAAAACAGGAAGAACTAAACTCCAAAATGTTTTTCTTCTATAACCTCTAAAAACCTCACAGTTTCATTTATGAACAAAATCAGCCAGTTCTGGAGCCTTTTAGTTTAAATAAGCTTCCCTTATGGATAGGATACATTTCTGTTATGCTGATGACACTTAGATATCCATAAAGCCATATGACAACAAAAGATTAAAAATGAATAAATAACCTAGATTCCTGAATTATCTTAATATTTATTCATTTTCAAAAATGGGCACGCCATGGACAGGTCACCAGTCAAGTTAAAGGCTACATAAGCTGAAAGCTGCCTAATAACTTTTACTCAAGTCCATTACTGCACTTGGACTACAAGCTTATCTTGAATGAACAAAAAACTTTCAAAGCCTTGGCATGTCCTGCTTTTAAAATGTGTTTATTATAAATAAGAAACTTCTTATCTTCAAAACCTTTACAATATATTAATTCATTGTGAGAAATGTATTATAAACCCCCTAAGAAAATTGTTTATGCACCCAACTGCCAAGCTAACAGCCAAACAAGCTAAAAAAAAAAAAAGCATGGGCTAACTGCTACCCAAGCTAACAGTTGTATTTAAGCTACAGGCATATCATGTAAAAAAACAACATTACAATGGTTAAAGGAGGGCTGACAAGGATTTCTAGGTTTCAGGATTTATTGTTGGCTTTTTAAGTACCCTTATGTGGAATTTATATTATTATAATGCAGTAAGCAAACTTTTACACTTCAACACAGGTATAAAACAGAAAGATGTCTTCAGCTTCAACCTATGTTATTAAAGCCAAGTTATGATGATTCATGAAATTCAGTGGGCAGCAATGAGGGCTTATAGGCTGAAACAAGTGGGGACAAGAATAATAATCAACATATTAAAGCTAAACTATTTATATTCCTCTTTCATTGTTTCCATTTAATTTAAATGCTAATATATGCTGTATTATGTCTCAAGTATGTGACATATTTAGACAATAGGCCTGTGTAGCAGACAGGAAAGCCTTTTAAAATTTATGCTTTTAAGATAGATTTCAACATTTGGACCAAGGTATGAAAAACAACCTGATAAGTTAGTACCTTACTAAATTTTTTGTCTTCAGTACTGATGTAAAGAATCTTTTTTTTAATAATTAAACTGATTAAAGGCACTTTGAACAGAGTCCTTCGACCATGTCTTTTGGCCTGTCCAAGAATCACACATAAAAGCTAATCTAGGGTAACCTCGCATAAACCAGATGGATACTGCGTACTGTGTAGAATTCATATTGAACTACACGTATCCATCTAGAGAGCTTCCTGTTGCAAGTGTTCGCAAAAGGGAGGGAGATTCAGTGCAATCCTTCGAGCTGATTGGCTAAATCAAGTGGCAAATGCCCCTGGGTCAAGCTTCTAGCCAATCACAGAAGCAGTAGCAGCTGTACGATATCACATTCTTCGTTTGTTTCACAATTGGTGCAGTTTAATTAATTCACGGACGTGAAAACATCTTTCCTCTCCACCAAGGCAAAAATTGCTCATTTTCAAAAAAAAATAGAGGGTATTCCAGCTAAAACCGGTGCAGCCATCTTTGTTTTGCTTTATTCTTCCGTCTCTGGTTGACGTCATTCATGTCACAATATTTCATTGGTCCAAAACATTTCTGTATCAAGGCTAACGCATCTATTGGCTCCTGGCATAATGTATTTTTCGGAAGTTTGTCAATTTGTCTTGCTTGCGAGGTAGATCTATGACTTGGATTTGTTACTTTAAAGAACAAAACAAAGCAAAACTCCAAGTTGCATATAATATCCTCCAAACAAAGTTTCTCCTGAACTATAACCAGTATAACATAAAAACTGTCCAATGAGTAATACCATACTTGACTTTTTAAATAGCTGCCATTTGTATCAACAATATTTTATATTCCTACTTAACCTGTTTTAGCCGTGCTGTATCAATGATGTACATTTAGTCATCTGTACACAAACTGCAGTGTTTTTTATCATTGTTGTTGTTTTAGTTGTGTCTTCAGTGGCCATATAAAAGCAACGAAGTACACGAGTGTCCACTAGTGGGGAACTGGAACTTTATTACCTGAAGTCCATGCACTTCCACTTCCCGGTTCTGAGGTCTGAATTAAATGCAACCTAGCAAGAGATGCTGCAAGAGAGTTTTTTTTTTTTTTTTTTTTTTTAGAAACGTGCCAAAAAGATGCCATGTGAGTCACTTGTGACCAGAATACCGTCAATTGTATTTTTAGACACCTGTTTGGCAGCATTGATCGAAACACTGAGCTAAGTGAATCACTTGTCCTAATTACACCATTAGGGACCTTAGTTTGAGTCTTCTGACTACAAACTATAAGCCTTCCAACCATGCTGAGAACTTTATACGTCTTTTGGATAAGAGTTCAAATGTCTTTCTGTAACCAGCTGAGAATCTACAGCAACAAATACAGTTTCTGCACCATATGGAAATTGAATGCCACCCATTTATCATAAAGATGATTTAACTCAAGCCCGAGAGTTCCACAGTGTTGTTTCAGACTAATCGTATTACTCTGACTGTTTGCTTTTCCCAATAAATCAATTAATATAAATCTGTGTCAGCCGTCTGCAGATGCTGCGTGTCGGCTTTTGGAACAAAGCTGCTCGTACACAAACACATTGCACTTCCAAACCGGATCGTCACAGAGCCTGATGCATTCGGCGGCAGCAGCCTCCAGTCACATATGGCGTCGTGCAGATGGACAATCTGTTTCAGGCTTCAAAGTTAGAAGGCAAAGTTCATTAACGCGGCATGAGCTTTGAGCCTGCGATTAGAAAATAATTTAATCATCCTTCTAATTATGTTCAGACATTTTTAAACTTTAGCTTGCTGTGCCAATCAACTTTAAATAAACAACCACCTCTTGGAGATCATGTTCCACTGTGAGTCACTTTGTCTGCTGCACAAAATGAAGAAGAGTTCGTTTCCTTCGACAGGAAGGCATATCAGCACTCATTAGGATGAGGTGCGAATCTGAAGTGTTTCTTTCAGCTAAACTGAAAATGATATTTTAGCATGCAAACGCAGATAAAATGTGACATTTGCTTCACATTCAAAGACTATAAATTGAAAATGAGAATTTCACACCATACATCATCCCAGTTTTTACCATTTATCCTCTTCATGTATTTATTTTTTGGATGTGACCTGTATAGAATAATAGGCAATCCCCCCCAAAAAAGAAATTAAAAAACAGTTTTTTTGGAATGACTTTTTTGTTTGTTTATTGTTTTTTTTAACAGATTATATAGTAATCAAATTGATTTTTTTGATTTCTAGTTTAGATTAATTTTCTTAATTATCTTCTTTTCAAACTGCTTTTTAAACATCACAATCTCTTTGTTTCTGAGGGCAGCTTTTTGAGTTGTGAAGGCATGTTTCTTTTTATCTCCATGGACATTAACAGCAACAGCTTTATAGGTCAAGGGTGAGTTTTTAAAGAAAGCTATTTATAAAATTCAATCTGAATTGAAAAAGAAAAAATACATTTAAAATATTGAATCTTTTTTTTTTTAAAATTAACTCTGAAAAATAAATTAAAAGAAAAAACAGCAAAGTTACCCTCAAAACCCTTTTCTGCTTAAGAGGTTTATCAAAATTTCGTTTCTGGATTGCATTTGCTTTTTGTTTTTTTTAAAATGTCCATTTACAAAACACGTTCTTTGCAAAAATTACCCACTAAAATTGAGGTCCTGTCCAGTTCCTATTTGATGACGTGATGAAGCTGTGGGAAATATTAGAAGATGCTGTGACCGCACCTTATGGGGGTATTACAGAGCTTTCTAAAGATACTGTAGCACTCTAGCTCGTAACTAATTCTCATACTTAAGTTGTTTTCTTTTTTTTTACTTTTCTTCCCTTTCCTGGAGCTACCATTTGTGTCTGAGTTGAGCTGGAAGCCGGTCGTTTCCATAAAATGTATGTTCAGTGTAACACTTTGATTGTTTGATACAGTCAGACCCATTTAACATGGACGCACTCATATATGCAAAACAGTGCTGCAATCTGACCCAAAGTACCTTCAGGGAAAATAGGCTATGGAGGTTTCAGTCTGCTCAGCAAACCATTTTTTAGTTGTATAAAGGATATTGTAAAGATTATTCAGTAAAAACTTAAAAAATGCCTCTTTAAGTGGAGTGAGTTGAGGTTCAGTGGATACCAGGGAGGTTTTTCAGACAGGTCCCAACATAAGGACTCCCATCAGAGGGCCCAGAACACACTGGAGGGACAATCACTTTGTTCGGATTTAACGGCAGCGTCCTGTGAAGGTCAGATTTATCAGCCAATTACAACATAGTGCAGTGGTCTGTTCAGGTTCAAAGTACAGATTCCAATATCTGCGCAGTGAACAACAGATCTGATATCTGTGACTACGGTTCTGCTGCTGAAGCTCTTCAACAATTAAATTAGCCAACAGAACATTAGTGAGTAGTTCAGCATCCAATCTTTGTCTGATTTGTGTATCAACTGTCATGGTTGCTAGGCAACAGAGCGCACGTTGACTGAGGGGCGGTGAAAGCCGGAGAAGTCTGGACCTGTTTGCATCCAGAGCCATGAGTCTCCTTATTTTCACGGCCCTAGAAGGACCCAGTCCAGGTAGAACCGGCTCCTTAGAAGACGCGACCCATGAAAGTGAACACACCCTGTGTATCTGGCTGAGTAAAATCTCCAGCTTTCCCAAGAGGAGTTACAGATATCAGCTGAAAAAAGGTCTGGAGAGTTAATGCTTTGTAGTTTTAAAATGTGATGCCTCTTTGCCCACCTGGCAAACTTTAAAATGTTCATCCTAAATTAAAAGAAATACAATTAAAAGCTTAATTCAACGTTAAAGACTAGTAATTTTGAGTAAAATTAACTAATTGAAGATAAAAGGTTAACTTTCACTCCAAGGAATAGCGGCCTAATTTATAAAACATCTGTGTACTTTACTGACCTACTGAAAAGATAACAGACGGACGGTTATGGTCAACTTCAGATGAGTGTGACCCCATTGTGCGAGAATCCTCCTTCCTGAAGAAGTTTAAAACAGGGAAAATAACCTGAACAACATGAAATAAACCTTCAGTTTTAAAGAACTGAAAACACTGAAATATATTACCAAATATCTGTCCAATACAAAACCAAGAAGCACAAAGTGAACGAGACAAAAAGAAAAAATGCAGACTGTGATGTGATTTGTGTTTGTTATGAGGCTTTCACCATTTGTTTTCCATTGTGATCATTTCTTTCCTCTTTACAATCATGTTCTGTCCCGTTTCCTTTTATCCAATTTTTGTTTCTTTTCCTCCTGTTCCTGTAACCAGCTTTGAGTGTTTTCAATCATTGCTTGTTTACTTGTGGTCTTTTTACACCTTTTTTGCTACCATTTTTGTTCCTTTTGTAGTCATTTCACACCAGATTTGCAGCATATGTGCATGTTATTCTAGCTATTCCGTACATAACTGGGGTCAGAATATATTTACAGGAAAACAGGAAAAGCTACGCAGATATGATTCATGCCTTGATGTGTCTCTTTTTCACACCTCGCAAGACTTAGGTTTGTATTTAATCATATTAAGTCCATTTTCTCTCAATATTCTCAAAATATTGTATGTTTTTTTAATGACATGGATTCATATTTTACCACTTTTATTAGATTAAACATATTTTTTGAAGATTTTTTGAGGGATAATTGCGTGTCTTAATACTTCAAAATCAATCTAATTGTTGTTACTTGTCTCTTTAAGTGTCTTGAAGGTATGCATACCTCTAAAACGTTTCATGTGACTGAAACCAACATCTACTCCAAGTCAAAGCAGTCTCTAATTCCAAAGAAGAGAGACAAGCAATACATTGTTTTAAACATATTTTTATAAATATTAAACTAAACGGTCTGCCCTGCATTTGAGTTTGGCACTATTTAATCAAATACTCCTGGATAAAATCCAGTTCAACCAACTGCGTTCATTGAATAAGTAAACATTAAGTGCAACCTATAATACTGGATCTCTGCATAGATCCACTACAAAAATGTGTTTTTTTTTTAGGGAAAGGTTACACGTTGGTTAATTATCATATAGAAAACTGCCTCTGAGGTAGAGACCATGCAGGGATACAGCAAATGTCTGAAAGAAGATTCTCTTGTCATATAAGACTAAGTTTTACTGTTTTAGCTACATACATATAAATATTCTCTCTGGCTGTTGTTAATAAATTAGTATTTTCATGTTAATTCTTTTAATCAGATTCTTATTTCTACTTTTGTCTTACAAATTTCATTTATTTTGTTTCTCTATTTCAGTCGTTCAGCCTTTTGGTCATTGCCTGCTATTTTTGAGGTTCTTTATAAATAAAGTTACCTGGTTTGACTGTGTGCGATGGAGAACAAACACCATGAAAAATACAACAACCTTACAGGAAATGATGTTGGATGGGAGAGCTGGAAAGAGCTGATAGGAAGATGGTTTGAGCTGAATACAAACTGAGTTACTGAGTTTCATGCCTACAAATATCTGACTTTAATAGAACAGCTGCTGGAAGAAAGTTATTATTAATAACTTTCTAGTCTTGTCGTGAGTGAAGTAGAGGACACAAAAAAATACTGGAAACGGGGACTCAGTTTCAGCTTAAACAAAATTCACAGTTTTGTTAATTTCTGTTTATTTCTAAAGCGCCAATTCACAACACATGTCATCTCAAGGCATTTTATAAAGACAATTCAATCAGATCATACAGATCAGATTAGTTCAAACCAGCTGATTGACTAGACAGCAATCCCTCACACCAAGCATGCATGTAGCGACAGTGGAGAGGAAAAACTCCCTTTTAACAGGAAGAAACCTCCAGCAGAACCAGGCTTAGTGTGTGCGGCCATCTGCCAAGGAGACACAAGCAGACAAACAAAAGGTAACTGTTAACTAACTCCAAAGGTGGGCCTGTCCAGGAAAGACACAGCCAAGCTGTGGGGATTCTGTTTGAATTTAATATGTAGATTGAGTTAAATAAAGAAGCATTCCCAGAAGAAAATCTACTAAAGCTACTCAGGCTGCAAAACTGAAAGAATACCCATCTGCCAGGACTAGCCTTCATGTACACATTCCACCAAAGCATATTTAAGAGTAAGAACTGTCAAGTCAAAGTTCAGACTAAAAAATCCATTTCACAATTTGTGTCAAGATATGAAAAGGGACCTAAAAGCTGCTCACCATCCAGTCTGCATGACTGATTGAGTTTGGGAACAGGAATCAATAAAAATGTTTCTTGTTTGGTGGCACTAATAGCCTTTATCTTAAAAGGAGTAAGATGGTAAACAGGGCTGGAGAGATAATGATGAAATTATTCAGGAAAGGTTTCTAAGGGTCAGGACTCAAACCAAGGAAGGACTCTTCATTCATGGGTCGCATGTTTCACCTCTACACCATCGCAATTTCTTAATGTGTAAAGATATACATGTGTCCCATAAGCTGACTAAAGTACTGACTTGGAAGGACAAGACTCATCTTTCGTTTTTTTATCCAAAAAAACAAAATCAACCATCATTTTCCTTTCACTTAGTAGTTAACTACTTTATTCAGGTTTATCACATCGATTCCCAATGTAATGTTTTAACCAAAACAGTATAGAAACAGTTCAGTGTGTAATTATGCAGACTGTGGTCCTATTGTTTGAGGCTCCTCTGTTTTCTGATTTTATCTTTTTTTCAGTGGTTCCCGTCTATGTTGCCCTCAGAAAGCATTTCTAGATGTAATGTCACGCGTTTGCTGAGTGTCTTTTTTTCTCTCACAGACAAAGGATGGTTTAATTTGGCTCTTTTCTCTCTTTGATTTTCCCCCTTATCCACACCTGTATCAGATGTGGTCGAGGACAGAAAAAAAGGGCTTCTCAAAGAGCGCGGGGACATCATCCAGTGAGAATCAGAAAATAGCCGCCTCTCCTGGGCCACATTAGTCTGAAGGTCATCGAAGGGGAAAATGACCCCTGGTTCCTCCCTCTCCTCTCTCCTGCTGGCCCTCTCCTCGTCTCTCTCCCCTGTAATTGAGTATGGTGCGTGGTCAGGGAAGCTGTGCTCATTGGTGGGCCGAACATGGTAGTTAGTTACACACGTTTTCACCGTAATTACCAGGCAGACTCTCGCTGTCTCCAGATCTTTTCAAGGTCGCATCAATTTCACAGCTATCCACACCGTCCGCCCCCGCTCCGTCTCTCAGCACGCCGGCCACCGTCATTACAGGCTTTCAGAACCCCAACTTCCTCCTCCTCCTTGCTTAAAAGCATATCAAAATCAAAATAGCAATTATTAGCTGATCATCCAAGTCTCTTCCCTGCGACGGGAGGAGCGCTACGATATCCTTCGAGGCTGAGAGTGACTCATCTCTGGCTGTAAATGTTATTACGTACTCTCTGTCATGCAGATTTACAGCAGCATGACTGCTAACCACCATTAAATGCAGCTCGATTGCCTCCGAGGGAAGAGGTCAATGATTTTGGCAAAGGCATCTAAACATTCAGCTGCCCTCAGAGTGTAATATAGTCCCGATGAGGACCAAAGTTACTGACACAAGCAGTTCTGCAACTCTAGAGCACCCTGTTCACGTCTCCCTCCCCTGCTCCTTCCCTTTGCTGCACGCCTCGGATCAGCTGCTCAAACGTCCGTCAAAGCAGTGAAGGAGTCGGTGCCAGCAGAGACCCACTACACAGACCAATCATCAGTCAAGAAACTATATCCACAGACACGTCTAAGGATTGGCCACACAAGAGGAAATTTACTGTACATTTGTTTTAATCCACACAGGATCAAAATATTAGATATAGACTCAGATATATGCTACACCCCAACCAAATCTTGGCAACATCATCACTTGTTTTGGCAGAATTGGTTTTCAGGATCCAACTCTGATGTTTAATCTTCATATCTTTAGTACGGTAGAAGATGGTTTTAGTGGAACCATTGCTGACCTTTTATATTAACCTGCTTCATCCTTTCCAGAACCTGTTTTCATGTTTGTGTCAAACTATTGTCCTGCTTGTTTCAACAAAGTGTTGGAGGCAAACAAAGCAGCTCTATTTGAAGTAAACGTTAGGAGCTAGTTTCTGACTGAGAGATGGTGTTTTTCACACTTCTTTCTCTTTCTATCACTTTTTTTTCTCAAGCCGCATGTGTTTGGTCAATACGTGCGTCTCTGTCTCTGCTAAACAGAGAAAGAGGAAGGGGCGGCAGTTATTCACATTAGAAGACTGTTTGGTAATGGGTGCGGCTCCATGAGGGAGGCTGCTGTTACAATTAATGGCTTCTGTTCAATGTTACGGTCTTAAATTAAGGTTTCAATGGTGCATGGAGCAATGGATTTACACCAGAGAGGGAAGTTTCCTCACTTCTTAGATTTGCCTCTGATTCATACACAAAAAAGATACACAAAAAAGCCAATTTTAGACAAATTTATACAATAGTATGGATGCAAATGTTTACTGTAGGCAAAGGACAAAAATACAGCCACTGGTGAGCCAAAAGAAATGATTCTCTGAAACAAACCCATCACTACAACCAACCTAGCTGCTTATTTCTGCATATTTAGAGTATTTTTTCATTATTTAGCATGATGCTGCCACCACAAACCTTGGATCTCTGTTCTTACACTAGACTCTTCTAAACATTTTAAATGGGGATAAACAGCTCAAACTTTGTTTTATCTTGCATTAAAACCTTTTTGGTAGAAGACATTCAGTTTTTGCGCACATGCAGCTGTAAGTTTTAGCTGAGGTTAACTGTGTCTTCCATACGACTGTTCGGCAACGTGTAAAACTAACTATACTATTGAGATGGCATCTGGTTGTTGTGTAGTTTTTGGTTGCTTTGTTGCTCCAGTATTTTTTTTGTCTTGTTTTTATTTTAGTCTGGTTCATTTGGTTAAAACTTGCACAGAGCGGGATGTACCAACCAGACAGAACCAAAACCAAACACTGGAACTGTTTTCTGTATGGACAAAGCAAATCAACGTTAATCTTCAGAAATGTTTTACCAAACAAGTGTTTGGTCAATACGTACTAGAAGCCATTTGATTTCTATAGGATTGTTATGCAGACAGCTGAGAAACATTGACAAGAAGGTAAATAGCATAACATAAAATGAGGCTAACATCAGTCACAACTCAAAATCCCAAGCATGGGGTTAAAAAGGATCATGTTGGGATTTTTTTATTCACAAGCTAGTTAGTCTAATGTATGCAAAAATAATAATCTGTTAGTCATTGTAGAGATACACAAAACTTGGAAAAGATCTCACTAGTTTGTCTGTTTAGAAATAAATAAAGGGATAGAAGAGCATCAAATTGATTTAGTCAGATTTTTTCTGCGGGTATTTTTTTAACAAGAATAGGACGTAGTTCACACTTGCTTTATGTAGCCTAAAAAAATGAGTCTATTTTTCAGGGAAAGTCGAAGCAGGTTTTTCATCATATTCTCTATCGATAGAAAAAAAAAAAACTTTGTTTGGCAACTTACTGACTGTAGATTTCCATGTGGATCTTCTTATAAGAGGACTTCCAACAGAACGACAAACACAAACAGCAGTTAAATACAGTTTGGAATTAGATATATCTGGTTAACTTTAAGGAACTGCAATACCTTTAAAATCAACCCTGTAAGAAAGAATGAAAGTTCCTTAAATACTGGATTCCTGGTTGGTAATCTCCAGTTATGTCAATGTTTCTGCGTAATATGTAATCTCAATTGTGCCAGATCCTCGTTCTTAAAGAGCAGCTCACAAAGGGATATATAAACAGAAATTAGCACTGTAGCTGTGTTCACAATTTTGATTTATCAGATTGAAGAAACTCCAAAGAAATGTAAAGTTTTGCTCCCAATTAAAACTGTAAACTGTATAATGATTTGACTCTGAAAGGATAATGTTTTAAATAAATCTTTAAGAGCCCAAAGTTAATGACATTCACGGCCACGATGAGTGTATGTAAACTTCTCACCAGAACCGTACTTCTGCAGGCTTTAACAGCGTAAGCACCACTCAAATCAAGGCACAGCACAGCAGAACATCTGTTTCGTCATTTTATTCCATTTGGTGCTGCGTGTACTGGCAAATCGCCGACAGAGCCACCTGTTCAGCCGCCGTCACTGCACAATCGAATCCCCCTCTCCCACCCGGACACGGTCTCAATTTTGGTATCTCGCAGAAGATGTCCGCCGAGTGCTGCTGAAATGATCGCTTTGCTAAGTGCTTGTGATTTGTTTATGTTTCTTGTTAAACTAATAAGTCCTCATATCACTGTCAAGGCCTGACATTGGGAAACGGAGGCGGATGATTCTTGCTCTGATTACATGGCACTCTGATGGTGCAGATTAGTGAGAGTGCCGCTTCATGGAGCCTCGTCCTAGAAGGGGGGAGGAAAAAAAAGGAAGAAGGGGGAGGGTTATTGTGCAGCTGTTTGATTGAGTCACAATGTGTCAGGACTATCAGCCCATGCCATCTGCACGCGTCCCGCATCCTCAGAGTTGAATTGATTGAGATTTATTGCGCAGGATGATTAAAGACATAGCAGTCACTGTCGATATGAGGAACAAGTATTAGCTTGCTGTTCACTGACAAAGGAGGGTTGATGCAGTCACTAGAGGAGCTTGTAAGACCCTTCTGTACCCCATACAGAACAAAAGTACCGTCTGGACAGGGAGATGCACGGTATCACCAGATCCCTGCAGGGCTCACTGTGCCTTGGGATCAGCAGGACTCGGCCTAATGCGTCTCAAAGCTGTCCTTGAGTGGGTTCTGTATCCTCTATGCCAATACCAGCATGATTAATTGCATGGGTGGTCTCATCTCTTGGTCCAGGAAAGGCTCCGAACCCCTGAGGAACAAACAAACCTACTTAACCATTTAGTCCTCTCTCTGCCTCCGGTTACTACTCAATCCATCCACCTGGAAACGCTATGACAGCCGTGGTCACCAGGGAGGCATGACTTCTACAACACTGCACTTTTAATCATTCTGCATCTCTGCACAGGTACACAGAAACAGCAATCATCTCCAGACAGCAGCTTTAAGGAAATCTAATTAATCACTCCCCGGCTTATGATGCCTTTAGAAAGTTCAGCACACGTAGGTTGTGACTTCACAAAAAGTGAACTCCACTTTTTCAGAGGTGTGCTCTTCCGGAGATGAGTGTGCAGAATCGGCAGTGCAGTGGATAAATCTATCCTGATTTAGAGCCAATCCCTCTGAGGCGAGCCTCCGAGCACAAACTGAAAAACTGAGTTCTGTCCGTGCTGATAAGGAGGTCACTGCAGCCACATGACACGGGGGGAGATTGGCGGACTTCTCACGGTCAGCAACCTTCTCCTCTTAATGCAGCCACCTGAGCTGACCCAGATTTCTGCAACGCCTCCCAATTGGTCCTTAAGGAGCTCATAGCAGATGGCCGTCATACACCAAAGGCTGCAGATAACAGCCATTTATCAAAGCATTAGAGGACTGCCGTGGAATAAGGCCACAGGACATGCATCGGTCCGTTCACAAATTCTCAAATGCACCTTCGAAAAATGTTGCTCATAAATAATTCAGTGGCCGTCGGCATCTCTAAATATATGATATGTTTTCATGAAGTCACAACACATCGTCACTGGACTCTCCTGCAGTTAAAGCAACCTTTTTATTTTCAATTTTTGACTCTATTCGTGTCTTCTGCTCTTTTTCTGCATTTGTGTTCCTTTGTGCTTCTCTTTATGAACATATAACATCTAGTTAAGTTTAATTAAACTTCTCAAGCTGTGTCATTCTGAGAAATCTCACATCTTTGAGTTAAAATCTGTTTTCCTTCATGCTTTCCCGTGTGATTCGTGACCTTGCTGCTGACAATGGTGTTAAGTACTCATTTTAAGACATTTACTTTAAACTGAAAACAGTTAACCATGAGACTGTGTTTGTAATTTGAAAAAAGTGCACTTGACCCCCTCTTCTTGGGTTGTATTCATTGAAATTTATATAAAGTGCACTCAGAAGGCAATCAAATAACTTTGCAAACACTGCAAAGATGAAGCTTTGACGAGAATTACTATTAACTTGTTTCAAACTGTTGACAGTTTCATTTTTATTGTAACTTCTTGCTATTAAAAATATCAATGATAGAAAAGAAAACATTTTCAAAGATAATTTAACTCTCACTCTAAAAATAGGATTTGCATCATCTTTGAATAACGATAGAGCTGGCTTTGAGTTTGAACCAAATCTTTCACCTTGATAAAGGTAAAAATACGGCTTTGTTCATAAATTAGCAATAAAACAAGAAGAGTACTTTGAGAAACTGCTAAGCATTTATCTGAAATGACATACTTTGCAAAACAAACTGACCTACTTCATTGTAATTTTTAAGCAATCCTTTCATGTTCTTTTATGCTACAGGTTGCAAATTTTACATCAACCTAAAATATAGTAAACATTTTTAAACTTCTTAATGAAAATCTGAGTTCCAACAAGAAATCACATCATTTGAATAAACTTTTTTAATGATAACGTCCAACATCTTTGAAGCTGCACCACTGATTATTAGCAATTGACCAAAGTCTTGTTTTCCAGCAATAGCACTGATTATAATTTAAGGGTCTTATTGTGCAACTACGTTTGAGCCACATCGATTACACAGTTGGGTCTCTGCGGCCCTTTAGACTCTTATTTTGAAGCAATCAGCAACTTGGCATGAACTCTTCTGATTACTGGTGGCTTCCTAAGCCACCCAGGAAACCAGCCGGTGATGATGGCTCCACCCGCAATGATGGAGGGCAATTTCTGGATGTTTGATTGGATATTTGTCATGGGGTAATTCCTAAATAGGAGGCATTAGTGATCTAGGTCAGAACCCAGTGGTAGGAGTAGGGCTGTCATTGACCACAGTTCAGTTGGACATATTTCTTAATTAGCCTCACTGTCTGCTTTCCTCAAAGTAATTAACTTGATCAGAAAAGACCTTGCCTGAAGTCAGAGCAGAGTCAAAAAAAAGAAGTCATGGCAATGACTAACTGCGTTAAAAAAATCTGAAATCATATGTTTACCCCAGACTGTCTGCAATTAGTATGCAGAGAGAGGAGTCCAATTTCAAATCCTTGTAGATTACTCTCAGGGAAGTGATCTGGGAATGTGCTATCATAATTTATTTGGCTCAAGGTGTCAGACTTTTTTTTCTTGTTTTTTTTTTCATCTTGCAGAAAATTGTTGAACATGTTTGTACTATAACAAGAAATAAATTAAAATTGAACACGACACTTTGACTTCTGCTTGTTTTTTATTTCTTTTACGACACACAGGCTCCTTGGGTCTGTTTTTTTCTGTGCATCAAGTGGAGACAGAGTTTGACCAGAATCCATGGAGACGGAAAGATAAAGCACAGAACCGTTCACACTGTAATTGCATCAGAGACAACAAAGCACACAGAGAATATCCTCTTTGTTTGTGCATCTTTTGTTGTCTTGTGCTTTGCTGGTTTTTAGAATTATTACCCGATTTTTTCAAAGAAAGAACAACGGAACAAGTGCGTTAAATGATATGGTTCATATACAAGTGAAGAAGTTGCCCCTAAGCTAGCAGATAAGATCTGAAAATGAGTGGTTCCACTTAAAAGTTATTCGTTAATACCTTTCAGTCATTCAAATATAAACATCTGTATTTTTCAATTTATAGTTTTGAGCTGTACTTGCTTTAATTCACATAAGTAATTTCAGGCAGAAATTGTTCCTAAGATCCTCTGGGCTTAAGGGTTAACAGTGTAAAGACAACATGACTGAAGACAAAAGATCATGCTACCAGCTGTGGTTGCACACCAGTAGTATTCTCTTTTCTTGTCTGTTTCATAAAGGTATGGTAGCAGACTCTTAGGATTAATTGTATATCTTGTGTATTGTTTATTTTTAGCTATTTGTTTTCTTTTTTTATTTTTTTAAACTTGCTTTCCTGTCTCCATCTCTTTGTTTCTCCCCGTAGTTCTTGTCCCCTTTTTCTTTCTCACCTACCTTTCCGTATCCGTGTTTGGTGTATACAATTTTACTCCCCAAATAATTTTCAATAAAGTTTTAATATACAAGTGGAACCCTATGATAGAGTCATATTGGTCTACTTGTGAAAGCAAAAGTCGGAAATCTATTCCTACAGCCATATTAGCAAAACAGGAATGATAAAAAGCTAGATGAGCTGTATTGTCCAGGTCTTAGCTTATCCATGTTACTAAATAACAATAAAATTGGCTAATTAGCTTTTTTTTATTCCTCCCATTTAAAACAGGGGATTAGCTTACATTTTCTCAGCATTGTTTTCTCGTAAAAGCAGGATTTATTTTATTTTGTTTTTTAGTAAAATGTCCCATTTGGGCTGAAGTTTGTTTTAGCACAACTTCAACTTTAAATGTTTGGACTATAGCAAAAAAATAATATTTTTAATAAGTTTGTATTTGGCATTAAGAGGTTTATACTAACAAAGCATTACAAAAAAATAAAATGTTTTTTTTTCTTTTTACATCAAAGTGGAATTGCTACGGGCTAACAGCTAATTAATAGCTAACCACTAATAGTCACAAAGCTATAACACACACTTAACATCTGGCACTTACCATGTGCTAGTTTCTAGTTTTCAGCATATTGAAAAATATTATAAATAATTGTGGGAAAACCATTAGCAGCCGATGTACCCTTTTAACAATGTTTTGTGTTTTGATTTTTGTTTTTAAATAACAATGGCAGTTTTCTCGCCCCTTTCCTGGAACTCACCCTCCCCCACCTGTTGCTCAGTAAGCTCTATATGGCAATTATCACCTGTTATTATTAATAAGCACCGTAATTTTACTGTAAAATGCTAAACAGATTGAAGTATCGCTAGAAAACAATTATCACCATCAAAGCAATAAACTTTAAACACATGTTAATAGTTTACTTTCAACCTTTCTGTAGCATCCAGCTCTAATTTAATGTTAATATTAGCTTGTCCATAAAGAGTGACATCAGTTGAAAACCTTTAACATGTCACTCTTCCATTATGATGGATCATGTGTGGTATGTGTTAAGAAATCAGATTTTATTTTCTGCTCATGTCATTGCATAAATACCATCATCAACAAGAATAACATTTTATACTAATATTTCAAACATAGCAGACTATTAAAAAGAGTTTGTGTGTAACCTGACATACTAGTTTCAGTTTATAGTTTTAGGGTATATAAAGTTGTTTTTTCAATATGGCATTAAAACCAAAAATATTTAGCTTCATAATGTTTTAAATATGGAATAATGGTTATGTTTTTCTATGTTATTTACCACAGAGAACAGGGGTACTTCCTGTCCCCTACATTTAATTTTGCTTTGGGATCACTTTTGAGCTGAAGATATGGATTATCAGTCACCATTTTAGGTTTATAAAACATAACCTGTTTTTTTTTTTAAGAAGAAAAACTGTTCTATAATCACAGGCAGTCATGAATTAACTAATAATATCAATTTATAGACATACATTCAGAGCGAGAACTAAAAGAATCCACTTTAATCCATCATCTCCATGTATGGTCTCCTAAATATAATGAGCTGTCAGGACAGACCACAAACACCTATTAATAGCCAAACAAGATATTAACCACATGTATTCACAACAAACATTTTTTCTCCAGCTGTGATTTCCTCTATTTTATTTATGATGAGCTAAAAGAACAAAAGTAAATGGCTTCCTCTTACATTTAAAGTCAACCACAAATTTGTGCAGATGTCTCCTCTTCCCATTTCTCCTGATCTTTCCTATAGATCCACGGGGCTTAAAGTCCATCTTTTCCAATTGGCTAATGATCTATTTCAAGCAGTTGGAAAATATCTGTCTCAGTTAGTTCTGGTGTAGAAATGTTTGAGAGATGGTGCTGAGGGGAGTGCAAAATCAATAAACCTATCGGAGAATGGTGACATGATATATGCTGGTCGGGCAGCCTCTTGGAGCAAGCAGCAGAACTTGGCACAGCCAATAAAAGATGAATATGTGCTACTTAAAACATCATAAACTGTGCACAGTAAAAACAAAGCTCTATCAGTGGTTGGTTCAGACTGCCATTTATTACAAGAAGAAACATTTACTTTAGCTGATACCTCTAAATCTGTGATATAGAGTTTTTTTGCTAGAAAAGTTTGGATCACTTCACAGAAGTTTGAGCCACAACATCCACCATTTGTGCTCCAGCTGTCCTAAAGCAAGTCACTGTAAGATTCTCTGACCCGGCAACAGACAGCACATAAATTTATTGTGTCAGCTCTATTAGATGATTTCTCCCCCTACCCTGTTACCTGAAAGCACACAATGTCATAGTCATAATCCATGATTAATATACGAGCATTATACTTGCAATTACAGCCCTAATCTGGAAACGTGTTCTCTGGTGCAAGTTGGTGTTTTCATTTCTTTTCCGATCCAGGATTTAGGGGCGTTCTGGGAGCGGCAGCATTGTCTGAGCATGCATGGGTAAATGAAGAAATAGATTTTGTTAATGAAAAATGCAACAGATGGTGGCAGTAAACCCAGTCCCTGCAGAGCATGAACATTTCCTGCAGAATGACGGAGAGCGGATTAAGGTCATTTTTGTCTAGTTTTTTTTTTTTTTTTTTTAATTTATAAATTCAAGCTAAGAGAGAAGTGACAAAAAAAAGGAGGAGGAGGAGGAGGAAAGCTGGCATCGAGCCTTGACACACTGTGGGAAATCCAAATGTCAATGAGCACATCATGAAAATGTGCAAATATTCAAACGGTTTATGGCAACCATCATGACCAGTACTTCCAGCCAGAGAGCCAAATGCCCCACAGAAAGCCTGTTGTTTATCAGCATGAAAACCAGACTTGAGCTGATCAGCAGGATGTCCTGTTTTAAAATATAAAAACCAGAGTAAGAGCCATTCAGTCGGCTCACATTCAATTTGTTGTCAGTTTCATGCTCGCGCTCATTCCGAGATTATGAATCATGCCTCATCGAGTTATTATTTTTTATTTTGACCATGGTCGATGAAAAAAAAAAAAAGGCCCCATTCAGGAGAGTTTTTCTGCTTTGTCCTTGTGCTGCCTGCAGATTTATACCAGCACCGTTTCAATGTCATAATTTGAATAGAACAATCTTTGTGAAGACAATGACCAATTTTCACTGTACAAATTGAATTTCTTTTCTCTTACACACAAGCTGAAGAGAAGTTTTCTCTCCCTCCTTCCTGCCTCATCTTAAGTATTTTACCAGAGCTGCCCCTTTTTCACCGCCTATCATCAACTTGTCTAACCTCACATCGGGCATGACAGAGCAAGGACAGGTGTAAACATCCAAAATGAACAAAAAAAGAGAAGTGATGCCATGCCGGCATGGCATTGGCACTACAGAGCTGGCGACATGCTGACATTAAACTCGAAGCACCCACATGGCAACTCCCCGCTGGATCCACAAGCGAGTGGCTGTGACAGATGCCTGGGATGCAGAGCAGTTAAGTGTCAACTATCTGCATATGCTTGTCGGCCTCGCTCTTAGCCTCACACATACATCGGAGCATATGTGTGATGAAGGTCAGCGATATGAAAACAAGGCACCTTGGTTCTTACTGAGACTGCGGCGGCTGCAGGAGTCACTCAAGCTCTTCGCGCCCCCCTGCCAATCCTGCAGCGACAGAAAAACAGCTAATGACCAGCAGATGGATGTGACAGAATGAGGATGATTTACAGAAAGTGTAAAAAAAAAAACTGTGGCAAGATAACGAGTGTAAAGCAATTCAGACAGATTAACCGAAGAACGAAGCCCTGCTGGTACAAATCCTTAAAGGGATAATTTTGGAGTATTTTTTTGAGAACGGTTGTGTGTAGTCGTTGAAAGTGGTCAGTATTTTTGCCTGCAGTAGACAGCTGTCTGCATGATCTTAGATTGAAGAATCAGGGAGAAATTCTCATGGAGGTGCAAGATAACAGCTTGTGAGCGGAGGGCCCACTAGCAGTTGGATTGAACACACTATTTGGATTTTTTTTTAATTGGTCTGTTCTGGCAGTTGTTTTGTTGGCTCTATTTTCTCAAACAAACTGGGTGCTTATTACTTAAACTGGACATGCTTAGCATAGCAACACAAAGACACAGCTATCACATATAAACACATGTTACAGCTTTTGCATGTTGTACAGTTGGTTTATTTAAGGCAGGAAAGGAAACACAATTTTGCTGTTGCTTTAAGAAGCTGTTAGCGTGAAAATCTTTTAGTTTTGTACCATTTACATCAGCTAGCTGATCTAAATTCCCTTAATAACTTTATTTATCTTTAGCAGCTGTTTTATTGACAAGTTGTTAGCTTAATTAGTTGTTTGCTTGAGCATCTGTTGGCTTGAAAATGTATTCTAACTAGCTGATGTAGCTGATAGCTTGAGTAGTTGAGCATGAGATGTTGTTAGCCTGATTAACTGTAATTTGAACATCTCCAATGTTAACTAGCTCTTAGTTAAAGGGCTGCTAGTTTGTGTACCTAAAATGACCTGGTTGAGAAACTTTTAGCTTAGGTTGCTAATATATTGCCAATAGTTTAAGTAGCTTAAGTAGTTTTTACACTGATTAGCTGTTATTTTGAAACTCTCTAAAGTTAGCTAGGTGTTGGCTTGAATGGCTTCTATCTACTAAGATGAACAACGGGAACTGTTAGCTTGGTTTAGAATATTTTTAAAGCATTTTTCAATGGGTTGAATATGGGGGAGTCGTCAGCTGTTCAAAACCCAGTCTGTCTGTGCATGTGTGGGTTCACTCCAGCTACTCGAGCTTCTTTCTAGACTCTAACAATATCTCTGCTGGTAGTAGTAGTACCTATTGGTAGAAATAGTGTAATTATTTCTAAAGTTGCCCTAGATAACAATTTGTGCAGGGATGTCACAATACAACATCTCATTATCTCACTATTTCTAATATATAATCTGATATCAATATTGTTCAATTCATTTTTATTTATGTAGCGCCAATTCACAATACTCAAAGCACTTTACAGGGACAATTCATTCAATTCATACAGTTATGTTGGTTATACATAGGAAGTAAAACCAGTATAAAACCATCCAATATCAGATCAGGACATCCCTATATGTTTTCAGGGATGTTAGTCCCTGTGTTTTTATGGGCTTACCTGGTCAGAGTTTACCTCATCTCTCACTGACCCTCTGCGACCTGCATGTAGTGTAAAAGATTGGATGTTTTTTTCCATTTAAAGCAAAGTGTTTTTCTAACACTTACTACAGAAATTAACCCAAAAAAGCATTATGGTAGCAACAGCAGGCCTTTGGAGCTAGGTTCAAACTGTTTGATTGAGGGGCCATCTTAGAGAAAAACTTTCATGGTGAAAAGAATCTGTGGTTGTGAGCTTGAATTAGTGAGGTGTGGCTGTTCTCTGTGGGAGACCTCTGTGTTAAAACGCTCTCACTGACAACAAAAAAGATAACAGGAGTCTAAAATGTTATAGTAAAGATTTTAGTTTGACTGTAGCTGTGATAAACTTCCGATTTCTGTCCCTTTTTTTAAGAAAAGTGTGCTCTTCTTAAGCTTTCTCCTTTTATGTTTGGTATTTTCCAAAAGTGGGGAGGATAAAAAATGGGGCATCACATTCAATTAACCTTTTCCATCTGGCTTTCAACACATGAATGTTTCAAAGCTAATGAAAATCTTTGACAACCTCAACATCATCATCATTACCATTCATCCTCATCACGGCATTTTTTTTAGATCTATGAATCTGCTGTCAAACATATACACATTTTGCTGAGGAATAGTTACAGTACAGCCCAAGCATGATTTCAATCAGAGGCGATATAAATGACGTGCACAATGTGATTGTAATTGGGAGAGCTGTGGGTCTAAAGCGCTTCATGGCCTGCTGGGAATAGATGATCCTGATGTGACAAATGGCAGGCGTTGCAATGTTGAAGACTTTGACGACATTGTGGCAATAAAAGAGAGGTGATTAGGAGAGTGAAAGTGTTGCACAAAGTGATAAAGAGACGTATTTTCTCATTGAAATTCAAGGCAGATGTATGCAGCACATCTCAGGGAGAAAAAAAATGGAACAGAGAGTCGCCGTATCCTTTTATCAGAGCGGGAATGTCTAGAAATTTAAAGACCACCATATTTTTAGAACCCCATCAACCTGGCCTTTATATAGCTCGATAAAATAGGCCTCTATGTTTCATTGGAGATTGAGCTCAACTTATCCAACCATCTGAGCTGCTTTTGTGAATCCTCGCTCTCGTGGGGAGGACATCCGCATGGAGAAAATCTATGGGCTACATCGGTGAATCTTATTTAGATTGATGAAAACAGCTCTCTGTCAGCATCTCAACAAGGTTGTGAGTAAAATGTTTCCGATTACCTTGGGAGCTTCTAAGGAACAGATGTGTATGGAAAATAGGAAGACGTGTTTGCTTACTTTTTATGAACATCAGGAGCAAATATGCAAAAAAAAAGAAGAAGAAATATTATTCTGCTTTAGAAAACACAAGATAAAAGATAGTTAAATGGAAATAAAGCTGATGAAAAAGTATGTGAAAGCATTCGGGGCGCTCACATACACGCCGACCACCCGTTGCCTTTCTCCCCAGGGTGTTCGTTAATCACCCTCTTAGATCTGCCTGCCAGTGGGTGGAACCATTACCCTTCAATGCCAGCACTTTTGTTGCCCAAGACATTGCCGTCATTCTGATCTTCTACATACCTCTGTATCTCTCAGGCAAAACTAACCTAATTAGAGGAGCAGGAGATAATAATAAATAAATAAGCAAATGAAATGGTATGTATGGAGTGTGGTGACAGCTCGTGAGGTTCATTAAGCAAGCGTCCCCGGCATCGTGCTGCGTGCAACACCGGGTGGTTGCTCTGGCGGAGGAGGAGCCCTTGTGAACCCCTTTGAATGGTGGGGGACCTGAATCTCACCTAGCAGAATTGTTTTCATCAAGGGAAAGCATGGCTCCATATGGGTCCAGTTTCAAAGAGAGCTAGCCTTGAGCTGTCGGAGATGCCGTTGATCTTTTCATGGGGTTGGGTAAATTTTGGGCATTTCAAAAGTAGAGGTTGTCTTTTAAAGTTTGTGTGATTAGCAGAATGTGCAGGAAGATGGGCTGGGTTTTGTAATTGAAAATAATTCACCACTTCTAAACATTCCTAATCTGTTTAGAGGTATTTCTAGGCCTTCTGACTTCCTTTCTCAGAACTCTACAAGTAACTTTATTTTCTAAATCTTATGTATGAGTCATTCGGACATAGTTCCTCTAAACCACAAGGAAAGACAACAGTGCAACAACTTCAAATTACATTAATCATTTATGAAAATCAATCAGCTGCAAATCTAACAGCTCCCATGACCAACCACTACTCAAGCTGTAATCTACTCGGGCCAACAGCTACTCGAGCTCATTTCTACTAAAGTAGACAACAGCTCCAGCTTACAGCTACTAGAGCTAGAGAGCTAGTTCTTCAAAGTCAGTGTATTATAAGCTTAGATCTACATCTTAGGCCAACTGCTACTCAAACTAAAGGTTAATCAAGATAACTGCTGCTCAAGTTAAAAACCCCTTGGGGAAATTGCTACTTACCTTATCTCAAGGGAACAACTTGTTTGAACTGTTGTTCAAAATAACACTTAGCTACTTAAAGTAGGTGTTTCTCAACTGAACCACTACTCAAAACAAATTCTACTGAATGCTAATTAAGCTAAAGTGCTTTAAGACTACTTGTTACTTTAGCTTCACTAAAGGGGGACTATATTTTAAGCTATTAATTACAACCCCAATTCCAATTAAGTTTGGACATGAGGCTAATTAGCTACAAAGAAAAGCTTTTTAATGTTTAAAGTGATTTACTTTATCTGGGCATTATGTGTAAATATTTGCTTATGTTAAATGTAATACTTGCAGGATTTTCCAACACAGCTGAGACAGGTCAAGAAAGACGGTGAAAATTAAAGAACACCCCCCCAAAACAAACAAGCAAACAAAAAAAAAGACTTTTTTTTAATATTCCACAGCTGAATGGTTAAATCAGAAACAGGTAAGTGCAATGGTAGAATATAAAAAGATAAAAGGAGCATTTATTGAAGGCTCACTTGTTTACAAGCAAGGGTAAGGCCGAGGTTTAATACTTTCAACTGTGTGAGCAAATAGAACAGTTTCAGAACTTTTCTCAAAGTACAATTCACAGAAATTTCAAGATTTCATCATTAACATTGATTGATTATCATATTATCATAGGGTTCAAACAAGAATGAGGCAGTTTTGGGAACAATATGGCAGAAATAGCACATTTTTCATCAATATGTAAAAAATACTCAGTGACATAAAAATAGCAAAAACATGGCAAAAACAGTATTTAGGAGTGAGTTATACTTCAACCAAATTGTTGTTAAAGTCAAATTCAACTCAAACTTGTTGCTAATTACTTGAACTTGCAGTACAAGTATCCAAGATCTGTAAGATCTAGAGATACATACACAATGGAGTTCAGAAGTTTGTTAGACTGTCAAAAAGGTTTTAGCACCAGCCTATTTTCATTTTTTCCTTGCCTAATTATTCATATATAAAGTGCCTATTCAAAACAAATAACCAGGTTTACACATGCATTGTGCAAAAATCACCAGTAAGGTGATTTCTTAAGAGCTGTTCAGGGGAAACCTGGCCAATAGTGAATGACTACCTATAGGGTGCTTTATCTGTACTCCTAGACTTATTAATGTCATGCTGATGGTAGCTTTTTTTAGGTTTTGTGTCTGTTCCTATGTTTGCCATTTGTTCACCACTAATGGAACTACTGTGAAATATAATGTTATTGTCCAAAGGTAAAGATTTGATTAAAAACAACAGAAAAAAACAAATTTTAAGATAAAAGAGAACATCGCGTTGAGAAATTTGGGGTGATTTTTTTGTTGTTGTTTATTTTAATGCATTGTACTTTGCCCAACAAATAAAACAGCATGGGGAAAAGCATATTGAGTTTCAAGTGGAGATATAAATATGTTGTGTAACTACCCATATGATGTGTGATTGTAATTAGCTGGAATTAGACATGAATTGCAGGTTTGCAAATGAAAGCAAACAGTAAGGTAGCCTAATTGACCATCAGTAAATGGTCAATAAATAAAGCGGTAATGCCAATTATACTGTATCATGTAGGGCGCTTGTGGCAGAAGCCATCTGTTTGAGCTAAAGGTGTTTGACCTTGGTTTAAAACGGCTGTGAAAAGCTCATCATGTTTCTGTGAGCAAAGCTAGAAGTGCTTTGTTTCGTATTTAATTTGCTCTGCTAACTCTAGTTACTTTATATTCCAATGTAATTAATCAGTGATGTGCTAATGCACAGCATTTCTCTTGTTTTCCTAATTGCCTTAACCAACACGGTTGTTGCCATTCTGATGAATAATTTGGACATGTAAATCTGTGTGAAATGGAGACACGCTGTGGATTACTTGTTCCAAATTTAAGGCCTTAATGATTTTTAAATTCTTGCAATTCCAATGTCTCAGAAAATGTTGTTAACCCTGCAGAAAGGATCTCAAGATGGTTAATATTTTTGGCTTACCATAACTGTTCAGCCTACCTGTAATGCCATCGTGTCAACAGGGAAATCTATTATTCACAATCCATCCACCTACATTTGCTTCCATCCAATTAGCTATTCTTCTCACTAACTAAGTAAAGCAATCAATCAATCAATCAATCAATCAATCAATCAATCAAT
>JAUZNJ010061418.1:0-27721 GCA_034780135.1 Jordanella pulchra
ACCATAAAAAATTCCTAGTTTGTGAACTCCTTCACTAACAATGGCAATAAACCCTATTCTGATTCTGATTCTGAAGTGCAGTTTAGTGAGGTTTAAAGTCAGTTCAGCACCAAAGACAGCTCCGGAAACATGACCCTAGGGGTAGATGTTGAAAACGAAGCAACAGATTGTACAGAAAGGGGACATTTAAGCATTTCAACACAGCCATGTTAAAAAAAATAAAATAAATAAAAATAAGACTGTATTGCGTGGCTTTTGGCTTAAAATATCCTCATAAATATTCACAAACAGCAGTCATGCATACGTCAGTCAAAGTTGTGACGAGCTCACCTACAGTCACGCCAAAAGAGTCTAACTATAGATATGGATCAAGCAGTGTGATTTATAAATATTTATAAAGCTTAATCACGGACCATAATAAAAACTTGACAAATTCCAGAATACATTCCAACAGTGCAGCACTGACAAATCATTCATCAAGAAAACTTACTCATGCCATTTTTTAGGGGAGACATAACCTCCATGCTCTCCCTAGGAACCCTCAGTTGATTGGTATCGATATAGTAGGTGGTACCGCTCTGCTTGCCTTTGTCTCCATCGGTCTCCATGGGGGTACTGCCATCATCCCGGTCAATAGTAACACCTATAACTGTTGGGAAGTCGGCCTAAGCCACGACAAACCAAAAGAAAACTCATTTCACGTCAAGGCGGACCTGTACACTAACTTTTCTCAGCAGAACTGGCCTTCGGATTAAGCAGAGAACATAGTAATAATATCCAGTTTTCATTTCATGTAAATGCAGATCAAAACAAAGTCTTTACAAAAAGGTTTTCCTACACAATTAAGATACATTCACATAGAAAAGTCACGCTTCCAGGTTTTGTCAGAATTTTTTTTTATCAATATATGCAGATCTAAAGCAAAACTCATACTTTATAGGATTATATTTCATAAATTGTGTAAATTAATGCAGACACTTTGGTAGGAATGATGCGTTTCAAGGATGATTACCACTTTTCAGTTCATCTGATATGTATTTCAAGCCATCAGGAACACAACACAACCAGTGTTACAGAATTAGGACAGTAGACCAACATAAATGTGTCAAAACAGAGATAGACCGTTGGTAAGATTAAGACAATAATGACACAAGCCTGCTTATTGTATTTTAAACAAAGTTCTTTTAAAACTTTATAATGTACATATAAAGTATAAGAGTAATTATTCAATGTTTTTGATGCTTCATTTCTTCCTTTCTAGAGAACACAAAAATCTAAACCAAGGAATTGTTCCAAAATGATCTGAACTCAATTTATCCTGTCTGTCTCCAGGGTGACAGCATTAATTTCCTGACACTGGTGTCCCCCCAGAGAAAACAAGCAGGAACTCAGAAAAAGAAATGACTCGCAGCTAATCAGGTCATCTGACTGATCCACCTACCTTGGGACAATCTTCTCCCGCATAGCCGGCTCTTACCGAATACGAACCAATGTCAAACACCAAAGCTCCCACCTCATCTACAGAAACAAATTAGAAATAAGGTGACTCAGTTCAATTGAACGTGAAATTAATTTATATTCATGTTTTTGCAGTGAGAAAGACTAAACAAGAAATAAGGAAGTAACATATTTTTCCGATTGGTGATTTACAGTAATGATATGATTTATTTCAATTATGCAAATTAATACAAATGGAATAGTGGCAACACAGTGACTCCCGGGTCTTGAAGACATTAAACTATTTTAAATAAATGAACTACTAGAATCACAATGTTCATTCTATAATAATATCAACATTGTCTCTATAATATACAGGTGTCTGGAAATTAAAACAGCAACAATCTGTCCAAGCGAAATATCAGTGTGTGACACATCAATATTGTAAAGAACTGCTTAGGTTGCAACAAGGAGAGTTCATTTAATTAGTGCTATGTTTACACATCCTATATGCATGCTGTAATACTTGCTAAGAGCATTAGAAACTATATTACTTTTCTTGAGTCCTAATGTCACCTCGTTTAAATTAAACAATGTTTTGCAGTAGACTACCCAAAGACAATAATTAACTGTCAATATCTACGTTTTGAACATTTATTTTGAACAGCTATTTTATATAGGTAAACATAAAGCTTAACATGTCTAAAATCCACTCAACTTTATTCATAGAGCCCTTTTAAAACAACCACAGTTGCAACTAAATCCTGCACATACCAAGGATATAAAATAGTATGAAAAACAACGGAAACAGTTTAAAAGAACAAAACAAATACATTAAATTAAATCAAAACCAGATAAAAAGTAACAACTAAAAAAAAAAACTGAAAGAGTAAATCCGTTTTTAAAGCCAAAGAATAAACACACGTTTTAAGACGGGTTTATGTCGATGTTAGGCATGTCACCAATGATTTAAATGCATTATCTAATATACCTTGATGAGTATTACTTTTTCTCTATAGATACTCTGTATACTATTCACGAAATTAATCAAAGTGTTAGAGCTGGGGATGTGGTACTTTTTCAGTAATAAAAAAAGAATAATGACAGACTGCACGTGTTTTTAGCAGCGTATTGTTGTCATGAACGAATTTACATTTAAGTTGTTTTCTTCACATTTCCGATCCACAAGTGAAAAAAACTCAGCTCTATGGTTCATTACTCCTTCATTTCAATCGATTACAGCCTGATAAGTTAATAGGTAGATGTGTTACATGTATGCATGGATGCTTCCTCCGGCGTACTTCCATTCATTGTTCCTTTATGAACTAAGGTTAGTTATATGACAGAAACACAAACAGAGCTACGGACACAACTTAACGAATTCGAACAACAGCATTTTTCCGATATATGTTTATATGAGAAGTTATAAAAAACACAGTGTGTATTTCATCTTACACGGAGCTGAGCGGCAGCACAGCTAGCACATCTAGCTAAATCCAAACCTAGCTAATGCTAATATAAGACGCATCATTGAACTCATACGTTTTGCTCTGTTTCAATAAGAGTTCTTACTCACCGCCTCCATACACTCCGCCACTCATTGTGCAAAGTGTTTTAAAGAGCGATCTCTTTTTAGTGAAGCTACTTGACTAGAGGCTAAAGCATTCAATGATCAATCAAAACAAAAGCTAGCTTCTAGCATTTAGCGTCGATCGCTCTGACAAAGCAGGCGCCACCGTGCGTCGAGCAGGTGACCAATCAGAATTCAGCTCAGTAGTGGTGCTTCCGTTAAGTGAGCGAGTACTTCCATGGTCTTGAGTGGACGTGGCCTGGTCGACTTAACACCAACGTGAGTAAAAAACTGATCACAAAACAGTTTTAACTTGCTTATCAGACAATACAATAATGTGCAGATGCAGCATGTACAGGATATGCTACAATACAGCTAAACTAGCGTGTTAACTTGGAGACTTTAAATCCACGGTTGTTAATCTCTGCTGTCACCTCATGGCGCTTATAGCAGTTCAAACAAATGATAGTTTTAGACCCGCTAATCTCAGAGTAATCTTGCAATTAAAGGAGTGTCTCCCTCCCATTTATCTAAAATACATCGAATGCCTCCTTTTTAGGAACCACGTCCTTGTGATTGCCCAACTCTGACAAACGCATACATTGGATCAGGTTGAGTAATATTTGGTGTGTCCTTCTGTTAAGAACAGGCTGTCGTTATGTAACCCAGTAAAAGTTTTTTAGGGGCGGGGAAGTTTTCTAATTATGAACTTGTGATGCAGAATTGTATATAAAACAAACGTTAGATAGTTTTTGTATTTCACTAAAAGTGAAAACTACTATGGTTAAACTGACCATTATCTTTTAAAAGTTTTTTTTTAAGTATTAAAGCTTAATTTTTATGAAGTGATTTTAAAAAGTTAACATAAAAATATCTTATAGCATCAATAGGTGTTTTTTTTTTGTTGTTGTTTTTTTACATACAAGAAGGAATTAATGTGGTGTTTACTGGTAGATCTTTATGGAGCAACTGTATCTGAAAGCTACAGCTGCCCAATATGATAAAATCACATGTTATTTGCAGGATATTTGTTAAATTTCTTGTTATGCTTTGTAGTGTTTTTTTTGTAGTTTGATAAATTCAGTCAGATACATTAAAAAAGATGCACACAAGTATATATTATATATATAATTCTTAAAGCTAAATGGGTTTTTGATCTACACAGGCAAGGTATAATTTTTCTCTTTTATAGTTTTGAGTTAAATCACAACCATATGTTAATTGTTTGTTCACTCCTGACTGCCATCTGACATGTTAAATTAATTTTTAACTCTGACCTTGGTTTTCAGCATCCATGCAGCGCTGCCTTACTCTGACCCTTGCCCGGCACAGCAGGCTACTTTTGAACAACAAATTAGCGTCTGTTTGCTACCGCCAGTCAGCAGCCATGTCGAGTCTCCTCATCAACCAGCCCAAATACTCTTGGCTGAAGGAGCTAGGTTTATCTGAGGACAACCATGGTGTTTACAACGGAAGCTGGGGAGGCAGCGGGGAAGTAGTCACATCCTACTGCCCGGCTAACAATGAGCCGATAGCAAGAGTTACCCAGGCCACTTTGGCAGAATACGAAGAAACGGTCCAGAAGGCGAGGGAGGCCTGGAAGGTGTGGGCAGATATTCCAGCTCCAAAAAGAGGGGAGATCGTGAGGCAGATTGGGGATGCATTAAGAAAGAAAATCAAAGTGCTTGGAAGCTTGGTTTCTCTAGAAATGGGTAAGATCTATGTAGAAGGAGTGGGCGAAGTTCAGGAATATGTTGATGTCTGTGATTATGCCGTGGGTCTGTCAAGGATGATCGGTGGGCCTATCCTTCCCTCCGAAAGACCCGGACACGCTCTCCTGGAACAGTGGAACCCAGTCGGTCTTGTCGGCATTATTACTGCCTTTAATTTTCCTGTGGCTGTTTATGGCTGGAACAATGCCATTGCCCTGACCTGTGGCAACGTCTGCCTTTGGAAGGGTGCCCCTACCACCCCTCTCACCAGTGTTGCAGTCACCAAAATTGTGGCAGAGGTGCTAGAACAAAACAATCTGCCTGGGGCCATCTGCTCCATGACATGCGGTGGTGCCGATATCGGCACTGCCATGGCAAAAGATGAACGTGTGGATCTTCTGTCTTTCACTGGTAGCACCCATGTTGGCAAGCTTGTAGCCATGATGGTGCAGGAAAGATTCGGACGCAAGCTGCTGGAGCTCGGTGGAAACAACGCTATCATTGTGTTTGAGGATGCAGATCTGAGTCTTGTGGTTCCTTCTGCCGTCTTTGCTTCAGTGGGAACTGCTGGACAGCGTTGCACCACAACTAGGAGGCTGATGCTTCATGAGAGTGTCCATGACACAGTGGTTGAGAGGATAGCTAAGGCCTACAAACAAGTTCGAATTGGAGACCCTTGGGATCCAAGTACTCTCTACGGACCTCTGCACACCAAACAAGCTGTGGAGCAGTACCTGTCTGCCATCGAGCAGGCCAAGCAGCAGGGTGGCATTGTGGTTTGTGGGGGGAAGGTGATGGATCGTCCTGGAAATTACGTGGAGCCCACTATCATTACAGGGTTGCCTCATGATGCACCCATCGTCCACACTGAAACCTTTGTTCCCATTCTCTACGTCCTCAAGTTCAAGACAGAAGAGGAGGCTTTTGCTTGGAACAACGAGGTCAAGCAGGGTCTGTCCAGCAGCATCTTCACCAAAGACATGGGCAGAGTCTTTCGCTGGATGGGGCCTAAAGGGTCTGACTGTGGCATCGTGAATGTTAATATTCCTACAAGCGGAGCTGAGATCGGAGGAGCGTTTGGTGGCGAAAAGCACACTGGTGGTGGAAGAGAATCGGGCAGTGATTCTTGGAAGCAGTACATGAGGCGTTCAACGTGTACAATAAACTACAGCAAGGATCTTCCCCTGGCTCAGGGCATTAAGTTTGAGTAAAGGCTTAAAGTACATTTTTGCAACACTAAATCTTGGTAGTTTACATGTTAACCTGTGCAAAACATTTATCTTTGCATTTAGTAAGGTCAGGAAATTTAGCAAAACTTTGGAGTAGTATTTAGTCATGAATGTTGATACTAATTCTGAATATGAAACAAGTTTAAATCATTTTTTTGTTTAAGGTCAAATACTTTTATTAAAATCTTCATGTGAGCTTCCCTACAAGCACTTAAAGTTTTGCTTGGTAACTGAGTGACTGTACCTGATTCTTCATACTGTAAAAAAAATAAAATAAATAAATGTACCTGTTTTGGAAGAAAAATGTCTGGACTTGGTTGAATAAAGAGTTTTTTTGGTATTGAATTAAGCAAACAAAATGCACTCGTTCATTATCCTATTTAAGATAATGTTAAATGCAATAAAATATCAAAACAAAGAATTGGAATTAGGATTATTTGATTTAAAAGTTCCTGCAGTATGACCCTTTTATGTCAAACTTTCTGGGTTTTTTACATATTTATAGCAAGGATCAAGTAGAAATTCATAAGTGAAAATACATCTGTTGAAATCTCATAAAAAAGGAAATACTTTGTGTGGACATAAGGTTTAGTTAAGTTCTACGAATATCTGTAATGATATCAAAAACTTCAGAAACAATGAAAACATTCATAGACATACTGTTTACCTGCAGACTATAAATAGTCATTTGTGATATATTTTTTTTTTAATACTATAAGGTCTTTAGCTGAATTAGGATTTTATTTTTAAACCTTTTTACATCTACCACTTCAATACCTATAAACTTTGGGACTGGTGGGATGCATGTTCGTCTATATGTGATACTTTTTATCCACATGTAATACACCACAAGTTAAAAACAGTCTTGTGCCCGGATGATATTTGTGCAGCAGAGACCCAAGTACAACTGATATCGTATTGACAGCAGCGGAAGAGATTTTAATAAGAAGGTGATAACTTACCAAAGGTGAGTAGAGAACAGATTTTTTTTTTTTATCCAAGTAAGAGTAGCATTGCTGTAATTTTTCATGATTGGTAAAGTAACTAGAAAATATACTCAAGATAGTGATACACTCACAAGAATACTAACGTAAAAGTAAGAGCTACCATAAAGTACAACTACTAAAATTGTATTTAAACGTACTCAAGTAAATAAAACTTGCTACTACCAGCCTCTGTAAGTTACATATAGTTAACATATGGCCTCTTTTTGACTTATTTAAAATTTTTGGTGACTCCTTGCTCATGATTAGTTCAATCTTCAGGATAAAAGTTCGATTAGAAGATAATTTCACACCTGTTAAAAGGACTGAAATGTACCAAGTTCAATCTTGAGTCTACGTTACATTTACTAGTGTGGAAGAAATCAGCTCTGCCTCTTTAATAAAGATACTACTCCAATTCCTGTCCTCATGCCCCACCTCCCTCCCTCAGTTTGCTCACCCTCCCTCTCAGCTGCTCTCCACTCATACTCCAGCTCTGCTTTTACTCTCCACTTATTTACAGCCTCTCTTGGCAGCATCCACTCAGTGCTGAAAAGAAGAAGCGAAACCAGAGCCACTGTGTGCGACTCACAGTCCATGTCATTCAGGACATATGCACTCCACTTCCTCAGCGTCTCACCTTCTCAGCAAAAAGGTAGAAAAGCTTCAATTGTTTGTGAAATATTTAGGTTTTTCTTTTCAGTACAGCTGCAGGGCATGAGATTTAAACCATCTCATTTATTCTACCACAGCATTAAAAAAGCCACAAAAAACAATTGTATAAAATATGTTTTCTTTAGGAAATGTTTAATTATATTGGGGGTTGGGCTTTAGACTGCAGAATCACCAGCAGGTTTGCCTAATTAAACACTAGTTACCATATAGTTTTAGGCAAATTTAAGGATTGGATTCAGTTGTCAGGCAGCTAAGGGGTATTAACTTAGTCCTATCCAATGTTCAGGACCTGTCGTGCGCTAAAATGTCAAGCAAAAATGATTATGTGCCCATGGTAATAAATTAATGATCATTTCATAGTGGTGCAGCAGTGATTTGAAAAGGCTGGCATTAGCCTGCTAGGCTTGTTCCATACTTCCTCTTAATTTATTCCCTCTCTGCATTGGTCTTCAGATTCACTTCTTAGGAAACTCAGACCTTGTTGATCTATGCTTTTATTAAAGCACTTGGGATTCCCCTAGCAAGAAATAGTCCCACTTCTTCACTGTGTACATTTCGTCTGCAGCTTCTCCTAAAGCCAAAGTAGAATAGTCTGTAGTTTTTATTCTTTATTCAAATAAATACCCCTCAGAATAAGTGCAGAGGGAGACCTTGTCCTGGTAAGCATTTGTCACGGAGCTAAGGTTTGACTTTAACATCAAAATATTGTCCGAAATTATAGACAAAATAAGTCAGAATCAATCTAACAGTGACTTATCCAGCTTTGCTGTTCGCTTTAAACTCTCTTAGAAGAACCAGAGCATATTTAGGGATTAATGTGTTGAAATAAAGGTCTGAAATAACTTAGAAATTGGTTTTTTATTGCACCTTTATTGAGCGGTGCATTTTTGCATGTTGTTACATTGAAAATTGGCTCTGTGTGTGTGTGTGTGTGGGGGGGGGGGGAGCTAATTGCACAGCATTTGTGCCATTTGACACTAAAGTTAGTATATAATTTTTAAGCAAGCATTTGTTACAAATTAAAAGAGACATTATGGTATTTTTTAAAAAAGCTTACCATCTTATTTATTTACACTGGTTAGACCTCAGCTAGATCATTCATTGATAAAAGAACAATCAAAACACTGCTTTTAGACTTACAAAACTTATGATTTGATTTTGAAAACCCCAAAGAGAGCAGTTTCGGTGGCTTTTGGCAATGTACAACCTAAGATTGGGATAAATATGAAAATCATCTGCTTTTCTATGCAAATCAGATAATATAGATGGAAGTTGCTTCCGTTATTGATGTTGTTAAATTACTTAGTTTTGCAGAATGGGTTATGTTGGAAAAGTGTGTATGTGTATTTGATTTCATGTAAGCGGGGGGGTGTCATAGTGTCATGTATGCTGGCATTAATGCTGGAAGCAGCTGAAAAGTTGTAAGTTTAATAAGTTAATGCTGATTAACAGACAGTTATAGTGTCATTCCTTTTAAGTTGCTCTTATAATTGTCAGTATTGGCATTCGTGTACATTTTTTTCTGCAAAGCTGGAAAGGTTTAGTTTTAACCCGCATTAAAAAGGGATTCCATGCACAGAAGATTTCCACCTATTTTTTCATAACCATATATCAACAGTGTATTTAAGAAATACTAAGAGTTGTAAAAAGTAAATCCTTAAAAGTCTGCCTTAATTATGGCTGAAAATGTAACAAAAGAGAAATGTGAAAAAATAGAAATATTAGTCTTTTATCTCACCTCTTTTATAGATTAGAGCACAGCAGGCATCAGTGTCGAGTTCTAAATATTTTTTGTACCATCTTTGACGTTTGTTGCCTGTCTCTACTTATGTTTTTTCTAACAGGCTTAGAACCTCACTAAATGCTGTTACTCCGTCCATAAATCTAATAATAATCTCAATAGTACCACTAAATAGCAGCAGACTATTGTTTGCAGTTTTCACTTTTTCTTTTTCCCAGATGTACCACAATTGATTTGCAACCCATTTCATTTTGTTTCTTATTAATAGCTCTTCACAACAGTAAAGTTAGCCTCTTTAGAATTAAAAAAAGGATGACTGATTATATGGGTCAAGTTTGTGTCTAAAAAAAGTCATTTATTAAGTTTTTAAGACTTTGCACTAAAAAGATTATTCATTATTTAGTCTAATGTAGAGTAGGGAATTATTTCTTCAATGAAAAAGCTACTCAGCAATACTTGACATAAAATGTACAACTTTAGTCAAGCCTAGTTAAAGGGCTGATTCTCAGCAAATACGTCCCTGTAGCTGTCATCATCCATTTTCCTCATCAAATAGAAAATGAAGAGGAAACGAGGTAGCAAACTCAGCAAGGCACGCATAATTTAAGTCACTTTGCACTCTTCAGAAGCGCCCTTTTTTCGATAATCCATAATGCATAGCAGCTCCGGCTCTCCCTGGTATTTCTCCTACCTTCTTGACGTCAGTTGCCATTTGTGATGGTTACTCTAGCAACGGCCAGCCTCCCCGAGAGATGTCTGGTGGATAAGACGGCCCAGATAAAGCCTTTTAAGGTTCTACTCTTGCTCCACCTTTTAATTGCTTTTGATACACTTGAAGTATTACACGAAGGCCTCCAGGCAGTGTGACCATGTGTGTGTGTGGAAAAAAAGGAGGACATAAGTGAATAAAATAATGCATCAAAAATCTTCACATCCCACCCATCCCTGATTTGTTCACCGATGTGCAGGGATTCTCTTTGAACATTCATGACCCAAAACATGTTTGAATATGGTCCCCCTCCCTGGATTGGTGACATGAATAAAATAAAACATGTGATCATTTTGTTGTACAGTTTTAATCCATGTCAATCGATGGCTTTTTAAAATTCTTTAAGAATTTATTAAAGCATTTACTGGATAATATGAAAATACCAGATATTATGTGCTCATTCATGTGCACCACTAATCCTTAAATTCCTTTTTGACTTGCAAAACCTATTTGTGGATAGAGCTACTGTTAATGCATTCAAAAGAGTGTTTTCCTTTTTTGCATTTATGCAAAAAATATCAAAAGTAGTGGGCTACTGTAGAAACCTGTTGACCGCTTTGAGAAAAAACTTGTCACGAGAAAAAAAAAGAGCCATTTCCTATGAACCATAAAAACAGCCATCATATTCAAATTATGAAATTTATTCACAATACTGCTACTGTGTGTTACTGAGTCCAGCTCCTTGTGCACTATTGAAGCCTAATTTGCATCCATGAAAATAAAATGTCACACATGAAAGCAGCATTACAGCTAGGTCACTGTATACAATGCCCATTATGGGCTCTACTGTGCTATTTATAGCCTTCTCCGACGTATTTGCCTTTCTTTGGCTATTGATGTGCTATTTTTACATTGTCATTTTGCCCTACCTCCTTCCCTTTTGGTTGCCAAGCAATGGAACAGGCAACCTGATTGGCCAAGGAGATGCTTTTGCTGACTGTGACACTCAGCTGGCTGATGATATTCACTCTTATTCTGCTTACTGGACTCTGGGAGCAGAATACTCACCGTCGTATTTTGTTGTTTTATTAAGTCATCAATTTCCCTAGATTTTGCAGTTTATATCTGCAATAGAAATGATAAATTAACTTAATCCAACCGGCATTATCGGTAACCCCACTCTGACATAATCTTTCGCTATCATGTTAATTCTAATCCTCATAATCTGTTTAGGGCTAAATTGGTAAGACACACCTAAACCACTGCTGTGAAAGTGAATTCAATTAGACTTAATCTGACCCCATGCTTCTCCCAAAGGAAACCAAGAGCTGGTGAAACTTTCATCCTCCCTCCATTGATTATGGCTCGTGCAGAGATATGGAAAAGCCTATCCCACTGCTCCCTTTCATTGGCCCCATGAAAAATTCATCCTGTTCTAATGGGAGGAGAGAGAAATCCTTTTGAATGAGCCTACTGCAGGCTAAGCACGCAGCGGCACAGCTGTCTCCTGGCACAATGCAGAATTAGACATTTGCATGTTTTGGACGTTATCATAAAGCTAACTAATAGATAATGTTTACGTATAAGTCTTTATGATTAAGTAAGTACTGCAATAACAGCAGGATTGAGCTGAAATATAGCTCACTTTTTTTTTTTTTTTAGTGTTTAAATCTTTATTTGATGTAAGTCTAAAGCTTGTAATAAAGAAACACATTGTAATAAATGGTTGGTAACAGATTTAAAACTAAAAGTTAGAACATTAAATTTTAAATCAGCTTGTTCTACTAAAATACACACATAAAAGTCAGTGCTTTTTTTTGTTCAAAAAAGCAAACAAAAGATATATTATATTCAGCTTATTATTTATACATTTGAGTTTTCTTACTAACAGTTTATTACAAAAAAATATGCTAAATATAAATAAAGAAAATCTTCTGATTCTAAATGAGTTGTAACTTTGCTATATACCAAACTGAAAAACACTTTCGGTTATATGAGTGCTTTGATGATGCTAGGACATTCAAATGTGTCGTCCTAACCCGAGTTTTAACAATGAGAGATTATTGTAGCCGCGGTTCTATCAATAGACAGAGGAAGAGAAACACCTAGTAAACAAGGAAGAAAAAAAAATCCTGAACTGAACCCAGCTTTCATTTGCAGAGTAGCAGGCTTATGTATTTGGTGAATTGTGAAAGTGGTTTTAGGGAGAAATATTATCTGTAGTAATAAAAACAAAAATACATTTCTAAATGAGTTTTTTGTTTCTTTGTCTGTTTTGATCTTTCCAAATATAAAATTAGATTGATAAACCTAGGGTGACAAAAATCAAGTTGTTAGTAAAAAAAAAAAAATCTTTGAAATGGAAGAAGCTGACATTTGATTGAATCAACCCTTTTTATTTAATGGTAGCCATTATGATAGGTGTCATTTGAGATGTCTCTTGTTGCTGTGATTCATGTAAAAGGACTAACTTTTTATTTAAACATTTAGTAATCTACATTAAAGGATGCTTTGTACGGGTAGAAAGTTGACCTTCTATCTCTTAAAGAACATATCCATGATTGAAGGACTAATACCTCAGCAGAAGCTTGAAAAAACAAATTCACATGTTCATCTTTAACAGAATTGATTACAGCAGCGGTGACTTCATAGGCTGTCCAAAAAAGTCGATCAAACAGCTGCAGCTGATCCAGAATGCTGCTGCACACATCAGAGAATAGACCTTAAAATACTTCTGTTAATCTATAAATCCCTGAATGGCTTTGCACCAAAATACATTAAAAACTTTCTTACGGTGCATCAACCACTCGGATCTCTCAGGTCTTCTGGCTCTACAGTACTTTGCATACCTAGAACCAGAACCAAACATGGAGCAGCAAACTGTTTAAAGCAGTTGCTTTAAATCAACATAAGAAATAATTTTGTTTAGAGTGGTCTTTGATTCTGCTATCTAAAAATTATTAAAGTTTACTATCTAAATTCATTCCATATTCTTAATCATTTTATCTATTTTTTATATAATCCTCTTATTTTAATGTTTCACTTTTGTTTATTATTTATGTTGCCTCTATTCCACTACAATGTATTTATCTTTTTATTAGCATTTTAAATTGTGTTGCCACTGAAATGTGGCCCTTTTCTACTAGTCAAACTTTAGTTCGTCACCTGAACATTTCATGACCTATTTCCTTTGGTTTTCCTGTTGTGTTTAAACTGGGACATAATCAAAGTGAAATCAACTGTATTAAACACAAGACTCGACATTCAGGTGTCCTTGATGACATCACAGAAGGCATGAGAAAACTAATCAGAGAGGTAGTTGATTATATTTATTTTGGTTTGATCAGACTTTCTAAGAGTTTATTTAAATACAGAAAAAAATAAATGAAAATAGAACTTCTGTTACACAGTTAAGCATAAATCAGGATTTCACTATTTGTCTCTACATTTGCTGAGGGGCAGAAGCCAAACATATGTCATTAACTCACTTAAAAAATAGAATTATCAGGTATTTTGTCTGGGTTCATTTTGAAAACTTTTCATCGTTTGAAATTCAGCACAGTGCGGAAATGTGAAAATATATATACTAATAGTATCTTTAAAACAGCTACTTGATATATTTACATATGCTGTGCTTTTTGTTTGTTGTTTTTTTGTATGAATTTATATTTTAATAAACAAATTAATAAACTAGCATTTGGTTCTATACGAGCACTGCTTCTACTTAAATTATTAATTTCTTTCGTTTAAAAAAAACTTCTACATGTCTAATGTTTGTTTCCTGTATCCCACTCGGTTTCCTTAGTGTAGAGGGGCTGGCAGAGTGTACCATTTTACGGACACAAACGTATCACACATTTTCCAAGCATGTTTAGCAAGCAACAACATTCCACTCAAAAGCCATTTTTTAAATTTTAACCTAAATCTAAACCGATTTAAAGGTAGAATAATGCTTTTTTTCCCTCCGAAGTTGTCATTAAACCAATTCAATATGTGAACGTAAACTAGCGTGCACCCCTTGGAGTAGGCTGTTGCCATGTTCCCACTTTCATGGGTGTGGTGATTAGCCTGCTTGCTGAAATTTTCAGTCAAATCCGATCCGAGTGGCTGCTCCTTTCTGACCCCTAAAAGCGGATTATATTGTGTGGAAATTAACGCGGCACCTCTCCTCCAACCGAGACAATGGTTGTCGTGTGAAAACATATCGGTGCTACTGAGACTGGAGGAACAGAACCGAACCAGAACGCCTCTATTTCAGGTGAGGACATGCAGTCTCGTCTTGTGTATTTTAGTTGTCTGTCTTGTCAGTGTTTTTAGGGCTATTTCCTGTTTTTGTTAAAACATTTTTTCTTATTATCTTTTACTTTTTTTACTTTTGCGACGTCAATGGAGTCCATAAACGCCCAGAACCATGCAATTGTTGTGTCTGTTGAAATAACTGTTAGCAGTGTTTTTGATGGCTCAACTCTGTGTTTTCCCCTCCTTGAAGCTTCCCACAGCCTACAAATCCACAGCTACCCAAACGCGGCCTTTTACCGCCCGTAGGGCGGAAACTACGAGCGACTCACTAGTTTTCACTCGTATCTACGTTTCTTTTTCAAATTCATGACAATTTTTTTCTATATACCATTTTTCTTTAAATAAAATCCCCAACGTGTCTTTTTCTGTGTTTCCTAGTTATTAATATACAAGCCAGTCCGCCTGCTTATCAGTATCAACTGGTGGTGCGACGGGGGCCCTGCCTACTTCACAGACGCACCTCTACTCCAGTAGGCTAGAATATTAATAATAATAATAAAACTATCCCACTATATTCTCGCACAATATCTTAACATAGTTGAACTTTCATTTTTTTTCTCTGTGGTTGGGTGTCTGCCTCTTTATGTGAAACCGTGAAGTAATAATGAATCATGTCGTCAGTGTGCTGGTTTCATCATGCCATCAACAAGTGGTAACTAGTTTAGGTAAGATCTAATGTCCTGAATAAAACTGAATGTGTCAAATTTCAGATTTAAATTTAAACAACCGGTTCTATTTGTTAGATTAGCAAAAGAAATTCATGTAAGAAAGACTGTGGGGAAACATTAGTTGATCTAATAATTTAAATCATGAGTAAATATAAAATGTAAGTTTTTTTTTGTTTTGTTTTTTGTTTTTTAAAGGTTTTCTTTATCATTAGCTTTAAGTTCTGGAATGTTTACTAGGTGTTCAAAACACAAGATTACACAAGAGATTGGGGGGGAGACCCTTCTTTTAGCCAGCTGACATGGAGTGTGCAGCTACTGGTTGGAAAGGTGAATCTGTTGCTTAAGAAAACTCCAGTCATTGCTACAAAAGATCTTTTATTTTTAAGGTTAGATCTCCAGTTCAGAAATCAATGTGTTTCACTTTATTAGGTTGTATGATCGTAAACATAAATGCCTCAATAATTCAATGTAGCTTAAAGGTGTGAAAGCAAACTGGAGAAACATAAGACCTTAAACTGTATTCCTAATCGCTTTTATTCATCTGCACACCTACATTCAGGCTGCACTATGTATTAAAACATGTAAAGTTCTGTTTTTGTTTAATTTAATTGCAGGGAAATATTTAACTAAAGCAGGTGGGTTGGTATTAAAATGTGGTCAGTGTTCTTAGTAAAAGAAGATGCCTAGAGTTCAGGAAAACTCTTTCAGTTTCCAGTAAATGTCGATCTGATAAATGACATCGATGGGTTGATCAGACGGAAGATGCGTCCCTTTTTCACCTTACTGGAATTTTGTTGATTGTTTCCTCCATTCTCCAAATGTTTCTGTCACGTGGAGCAAGTTCACACGTTATGACATTGAAATGGAGTAAGTTTACTTCTTAGGCAAAGGAGGAAAGATTAAAAGGATTATCTGATATCCGATGAACATTTTTGACGCTATATTCCGTAATGAGGGGACTCTGTGGCCTCCTTTGTATGGAGAATATTTTAAAAAAAAAACATAATTAAATGTTAACAAATTGGGTAAATATGGTAAGACGCATGTGTAAGCAAGACTGAATGATAAACGTACTGTTTTAAAAATACGATTGAGTGATGAGGTGGTGTTAGAAAAGCCTGATCATAATTTATTTTTTTCTCTCTGTCTTTGTTCCTTTTTTCTTAGCTTCCGAACTACTGACCAAGTTCTGCAGTCTTATTTATATAGAATAAATGAAATTAATATCAACATACCATAACTATGTCTAATAACTAGCAAATACAATTTAAATTTATGTTTATAAATATATTTATTTGCGAAGTAAATATTCTTTTTCCCATCCTTAAACTCCTCTTGACATTCATGTAAGCGTAACCAGAAAATTATGTAAATCAATGAATCCTTCCTTCTGTCTAAATAGTTTATACTAAGCTTTAGAACAGTTCTGCAGATTTTTGTAGCATTTTAATAAATACCTGATCAATGTCAATAAGAAATGCGTCCTATAGAGTGGTCTATGTATTCACTGAATCCATTGTAGAGCTGCATAACATTCTGGGAAATGTTGGCAGAGAAAAAAAAAAAAGCCTTTCACCCTCTTAACTATCAAGCACAGCTGCCCTCTTTTTAAAGGTTATGTTCAAATAGGGTTAAGATTGAATTTTATTTTTTATCCCTGCTTCTTCTTTTAAATTGATAAATCTAAAAACAAATCAATTGTTATATCGACTCATAATAAATGCATACATGCTGATATATTTTTCAACAATATCGTACAGCCCTACAAGAACAACCAGGTAAAATTCACTCTTGGTACAGGACTATTAGTTTCTAAAGTCTCTATGAAAAAGCAGAGCAGAAATGAAAGGAAATGGATGTTTACAAAATACTTTTACCTTTTTTTTAACTCCTGAACCCACAAATAGGGAGGCATGTTGAATAGTTTGCCATCAAGGGTCCCTTCAAAGAATAGGGATTTCTAGCTCCTAATCCGAGAACGCCTGCATGTGGCCGACTCAAATACAAGAAAAAAATGATCGAGCTGGTGTACTATTTAATACTGGCCAATATTTGACATTGCCTTGATGATTCGGACTGAACAGTGGTTGCTTTTGACAGCCATATTTTGATGCAAACTGAATAAAGTTAAAAGAAAATAGTTTAAATAAGAAAAAGGCTAAAGTGAAGAACATGATTTCAAACATAACGTTTTTAAATAAAGACTAGTCTTTAAATAAAGACTAGATTGAAAAACAAATGTCTCTTAGTAACAAACACGATACTTTTAAGGTCATGTTGTATTTATTTAGTTTTTTCTTAAAATCTGTGATCAAGACAGTTCAGGTTCTTTTAAGATTTATGTTAATCTTTCATTAAAGAGTCAAAAACAACAATTTCTTCTTTCAATTTTTGTTTGTTTGATTTTAGGGGTTATTCTCTGCATGTCTGGTTTGATCACAGCACTTCTGAATGAACGCTTACCTTAACGTTTTAAGAAATGAAATGGAATCAATACTGATCCATCAACTTCCCAAATCAAACTAAAATAATCAACCTTTGTTTCAGTAAATTGTGTTAGATATTCCTCTCTTCTTCCCTCCTTTTAACTTTGCTAAGGTAGAAGTGAACAGTTCATAAAGTTTTAACTAAAGAAATATACAGTCCGAACTGTCCAAACTTCCCTTAAATCCACTAACAGTGATTTCAGGTCAGGTCAGACACAAAACATGATTCTTTTCCTTGTTCCTTTAATTCAAATAAAGAGTTGTTCCTTCTTTTTCTAAAAACCTACTTGTTTACATGCTGTACTTTGCACTTTCTATAAACTTTTAATCAGATAATGGTTGGGGAAATGTGTTCTGTTGATGAACTTGTGATACGTTCATTCTCAATTAGGTTTCCGTTTTGTTTAAAGAAAACTTGCAGCATATCTTATGTTGTAGAGTTGAAAAATAATCAGTCAGAATCTGAATATTCAGGTCAGAACTTGGAGTAAAAGTCTGTATCCACTGTTTTTGTTTTGGTTTTTTTAACCCACAAATTGTTGTTATGCAGTTTCACTGATATAAATTATGCATAATAATAAACCTACTGCATTAATAATCAATGTACAATTAATGAGATTCATTATTCATTGAAGAAAAAAGGCTCTCTGTCTCTAATTAGCTATTTCTTTTTTGGGGGGGGGCTTTTTTTTGGCAGATTTTGTTTCAAATTTTTACTTGATACATTTTCTTAAAAAGTGCAGCAACAAAGCTACTTTCAGTTAGTTTAAAAAAAAAACCTTTGAAACTAACTGAACTTCTAACATTAACAACTCAAAAGTCCGAAGTGAGAGAGCTTGGAAAAGGCTCCTTATATTTAAATAGTTTTTAATGAATGTTAGTTGTGTAATTGTAATGTGGTGCTTCTTCTTGGCCAGGATTTTAATCTTAGTGGGACTAATGCTGGTAAAATTAAGGTTAAGTAACTGATATAATAAGGATGGATCAATTTTATGTTTTTGATGCCAGAGGAGTTCAAGCCCCTGCTGGTGTTGCAGAGTCCCAGGTCTGATAGTGTGGCGTTTACCCATCAGCCATAGCTGGTGGCCACATGCCAAACAATAGGCCGTTCTGATACGCTACGCTCTGCCTTTGTCATCCGTTCCCCAAGTGAGGCACCTTGCTCTTGACTTTTATTTTTTTCTCGTAATGTGCCTCAAATCACACAACTAAAGAAAAATAATACAAACATATTAAGTATAGAACTGTTTTTATTCATCTCCCTCCATTTGGTATCTATTAACATTTAGTTTGATTTGTTTATTAAATAAATGTTTCCTTTTATTGTTTATATTTACATTTTTTTAACATTTGCTGTAGTTGTAGCATTTGTATCATGTAATTCGGAAGGACATACCTGAGATTGTTTTAACTAATATAAAAGTTATAGACATTAGTATAAAAAAATGAAACTGTATTAGTCAATCTCTAGATGCACAAGGAGCCCTCTATGATGCATCAGCCTATCGAGGCGTGTAGTATAACAGATAGATGACTGTTTTAGAGCAGAGACGCATCTGAGGCAAACTGCTGCTAAGCTCCTCCCACCAGGATGCGTCAGCACGGCGTCACTCATTGTCAGCTGAACGCGCTGCAGTGCCTCCACAAAGAGCAGTTCATTGAATTCATCTTTTCAGCTTGAGAGGAGCAATGGGGTAATTTGGCACAATGGAGGAATTATTAAAATAGCTTCTTATCGAGGTAAAAATGTAATGGTATCAGACTATTTAATAAGTGGAAATACTCTCCTCTTCATGTTCAAGTGTTTTCCTCTGGACACGTGAAAGCCTGGGCCCAATGGTTCAATTATAGATTACATAAAAGATTTAATCTCAGTATGATGGGTTAGGGTTGCAGTAAAACTGAGAAAAATCTGTTAAATGTAGGGTAGGGCCTGTCCAAAGATCTCTGAGGAATCTCTGAGTGCTTTGTGACCCACATTCAGGCTCCCCAAGGTAAAGGAAGTGGCAACCTGCTCGTGCAGAAACACACAAGCATGCATGTGCAAATAAATGCTTAATCTGACACTTGCAGACATGCTGACACGATGTACGCTCACTCACAAAGGGTTTCTTCTTCTTTCGTTCACTTTGACTAATAAACCATCCAGACCTGCCCATACAGTTCGCAGACAGTGGTTCAGAGCTCGCACGCCCAGCGGTGGGCCGTGCCAGCAGCGGAGTGCAGCGACACAAAAGGCCAATTGAGTGAGAAAAGGTCGGGGCCCAGTTCAGATGGCCTTTTGAACCAGAGTGAGGGTGTTTGAAGAGACAGACCTCCTCCCAAGCTGCCACCCAGTCCCTGAATTCCTCCCTTGTGGGTCTGGATGGCAGCATTGTACCCTCACAGCTCAACCCATCTTTAGGCCCAAACCAAAACAGGAAACCTCTCTTTGTCTTCAGCTGCCATTCTTTCTGTCTACCTGTTGAACTTAAAGTGTTTCTGTCTCTGTGTTGCAGGTGTCAGCTGGCAAAGTGTTTGTATGTGTGAGTGAGTGTGTGTGTGTGTGTGTATATGTGTGCAAGCACGCACGTGTATTTCCTCAACCTAGCCAGTGTTTAGAGACGAGTGCGTCCTGAACGCATCAAACGGGGACAATGAGCGAGCTGGAACAGTTGCGGCTGGAAGCAGAGCAACTACGCAATCAGATCCGGGTAAATAAATAAACCTTTCCATTTGTTACACAATGAATCTTAACAGTTTCAGGTAAAATCTATAAAAATATATTTTTAGGGAGCATTTCTGTCCCCGTTTTGTTGTCGGTGTGGGTCAAAACCCTGATTAATGCGCAAATGTACTGTCCTTCCATTAATTGTACTCATAGTTGATCTCTTGTTGTAGGATGCCAGGAAAGCCTGCAGTGATTCCACTCTGTCACAGGTAAGAGTCCTTCTGCTTATATTTATGCAAGGGTCAGCCTTGCAGAGGGATTTTGAGATGCACAAAAGGGATGTAAGCAAAGCAGGCTAGAAATTTTGCTCTGCAAAGTTCCCAAAAGAAAACCTTTTCTTTTAAAATTTGCTCATGCGATGGGGACAAAATATCTAAAAACAAAATGAAAATGATTCTGACTTTGTAAAGGTTTTTTTTTTAGTGTTGTGTTTATTTTAATGCATTGCATTGGTGGTTTAAAAAAAAAAAAAAAAAAAAGCAAGCTGGAGCAAAATCTGGATAAGCAGAAAAAGATGTCGTGGGAAAATTAAAGGTTCTTTCCCAGTAAATGTTATGAATTTTATGGAGTTCAAAAAATAAGATTTCTGGTTTTGATATTTGATACGTTTCCTAAAATATAAAACTCAGTGTTTAGGCACTTACACCTCCTGTTGAATGTGTTCAGCTTTGAGGATAATTCTGGACAAGCCTAGTTAGACCGATGTCCTTCAGCAGGTTCAGCACTGTGAACAGACAAAGATTTCACTGAGGATTGTGTCCTGCATGCAGAAATAGATTAAGCTCTGCTATGATGGCCAATGTCAGTACTGCCTTTATGGAAATGTACATCTCTCTACCCTTTAGACACAGTAAAAAACTCCCCAATGTGCTGATACTGCGTCTCTTCTTCTGTCAAACGCCCACGATCCTTTGCTGCAACACAACCCCTTTCAAATGACCAAACAGCAACTAGATTAAGATAAACACTGGTTATTGATATTGGTCATGCTTTACTGATCACACCAACATGAATGAGCATCACCGCCCTACAGCTGTGTTAATGCTGATATGTGCTACGATCCGTCTGCAGGATGATGTCAGGATTCACACATAAGCCGAGCTTTCAAGAGTTTGTTAAATAGAACTGTACTAGTAACTGTGGGAAGTCTGTTATTTTAAAAGTTTAAAGTTGTGAAACAATTTGCAGAAATTAAATACATTTCGATGTATTTTAGATAGACTTCAAGTTAAACAGCAGGAATTATGTTGGTATTCTGTATTGGTTGGTAACCATGGTAACTGGTGGAGCATTTCCCTTTAACTTTTCTGCGTTGGGTTGTGTTACTGCCGAAGATCTGTGTTTTATTACAAATTCACCATAAACCAACACAAGAAATGCATAATTATAAAGGGGAAGTATAAATTGTTTCTTTTTCTTTTTTTATTAACAGATAAAAGTAGGAAATATCAGATTGGTTTTGTATTCAGCCCCCTTTCCTTTGAAACTGTTGTATAAAGTCCTGGACCACTCGTTGCCTCTGGAAGACGATGTTAAATGGCGTCCATCAGAATGTGACTGAATCTGGGTCTGAACATGATTATGAATAACTGATGTTAACTGAGGAGCATCACTGAACAAAGAAAAGTTCAAGTTAATCTCTGAACATCTCAGAACTCTTTTTATGTCCTCTGAAAGTGTTAATGAAACGGCTGTGCACATTTTTTATGTTATACTTTGGGTCATAATTTCTATACATTTAAATTTGAGGTTTTAACAGGATACATGCAATCTCAATTTTTTTTATATAATTGTACATAAACTTATCCATTAATATTTGACCACTGGGGATCCTGGTGACTATTATTTTTGATATACTGGCCTGTTTTTGCTGCCTCAGCTTGTGTCCACTTCCGGTATTAGCCTGGTTCTCCGGTTCAACCAGTGACCCTCCTTCCTGTATTTATGCAGATCACAGCTGGTCTGGACTCAGTGGGCCGGATACAGATGCGAACACGACGTACTCTCAGGGGACACCTGGCCAAGATCTATGCAATGCACTGGGGGAGTGACTCCAGGTGATTAGACTTTCTTATACACTCTCTTTCATTTTTAGAGATGTCCATAAATATCCTTTTTGTTGCAAAAGATTTATATTCAAATTACTCTAAATGTAAAACTTTTGTTTAGCTTATGTTTAACTGATTTCTTGCCTTTGTTGCATTTATTACCTCCCTTTAGCTGCTTCAATTTGTTTTCCAGTGTAATCTGTCTAGAGTTTTTCCAAAGTTTAATCAAACAGGAGAGTTATTTTTCCATTTGTATATGTCTGCACCATCCAAAAAATTAGCCAATGTAGAAGTACCATTGAAAAGTTCTGGTTATAGTTTCTTATACAAGTTTCTTCTGTGCAGCTAAACTCATTGCACCGAAGGCTTTTCAAATCAGCAGTAATAAAATCTTTGTTTGTGTGATCCTTTCTTTCTCTATCAATGCAATGCAATGGTGCAGTGACGACAGTCCCAGGTCTGGGGCTGTACAACTATTAGTACTCCCATTACTACTCCTGTCTCTACTAATATGACTAATACTCCCATAATCACCTTTTTACTCTCACTTTACAAGTAAAGCACCAGCACCGTTTTAGCTCCTTGCTTAGAGCACATAAAAGATATTTGGCCAACGTAGGAAAACGCTTATTGTATTAGAGCTGCAGCTTCTAAGATCTATACTTTTTTTTTTTTTTTTTTCTTGCAAATTAACATTGCAAGATTCTGCAGGCTGCACATGTTCACTAAACTCAATTTACAAACTGCTTTTTTCACGGTTTGCTGCAAAATGCACAGACGCACAACGAACCAAAGCCAGGAATATTGTTCACAATATGTATGCATGCTGCGCACTAATTTTGAGTTATAGAAAGCATCTTATGTTTCCACAAGTGTAGCATTGTAATGTAATCTTTATCTAAGCTGCATTTGATTAATACAAGTATATTTTTATTTGTTTTTTTTTTTTTCAATAAAAAAGGTCTTTACACAAAGGGTTCATTTAAAAAAAATCAGTTATTAGAACCGATGTTGCTCACATAAAAGTGTGCAGACCCATTGATTTTGATCCACCTGTTGGGCTCATCCTTCGGTTTTTTTTCGAGCCTGGATTCTGATTTGGTATGTAGATCTCCTTCCCATATTATCTAAAGGTACAATAAGAAGTTTATGAGTTCGGTGTGTAAAGACCTGATCTCTGGCTTCTCTCAGTCCGTAAAACACATCTGTGGTGGTAGCTGTGAGCACATTATAGATCACCCCCCCAGGGGACCAGTGTTTGTTTTGCATACAGCCAATGACATTTGAGCATGATGGCTCTCCTCTTGATTATACTACAGCACCATTAAGCCACTTCCTTTACCCGGACCCCGTCAGGAAGAGAGGGAGGGGTTCCAGCTGTTCCTGCATCGAAAACTAACCCTGCACCCCAAATTTCCCGCTTTGTTTTTATTGCACTCTTCATCTCTGCTTAAGGTGAAAGCCTTAATATAACGTAGGGTGGGACTAGGAACAGGCAGGGAGTGGTGACACTAAATGCTGCTTAACCTCCTTTTAATAGTTGAAGCTCAGCAGTGTGTAAGGCGGCTGCTTCTCATTGCTTTTAATGAACAAGGTGCATGTAGCTTATATTATGATGGACTGTCTACTTATAAGTTAATGCCGATGTGCTTCATCAGGTTACTGGTGAGTGCCTCGCAAGATGGAAAACTGATCATCTGGGACAGCTACACAACAAACAAGGTGAGGATTGGCTGAAATATCCCACTTTTGACACTTTTGTATAGCATGAGCCATCAGCATTTTTCTTTTGTGAAAAATTTAAAATCCCCCATGAAAGAAAAGAATTGTGTAGTTCCAGTAGCACATGATCATAGAAAAATTATCATTTTGGTTTCTGAGTTGCTAACGGATAAACATGCATCCATTCCAGGATCAAAATCTTTTTTTCTTTTTTTTTTCTTGTATTTTTCTTGTTTTGTTTTTTTTTTCCTAAGGTAAATGTGGATGCGTGTTGCTCTTTATGCACTATGTTCCTAATAGCATTGGGTCACTGCACCAAATCAGTGAATTTATATGTTCCAATCATTTCTGAGGCTGAATACAAGTTTCAGTGGCCCGACCTCAGCTTTGTACAACAGCTTGAGCAGAGACTGCATTTGTTTTCTCATCTGAATATGAGCCTTAACAATGTGGAACATGTTTTAAAAAAAAATAGTTATAGTTGCTGGGAATGTGAGTCTATTTACAAATTAGACTCTAGATTAAGAATAGAATAGGATGTCATCAAAGTTCATGTTCATGTGAAAGTAAGGAGGAAATATACAAATAACTACAAACAACAATCAGTGCTGGATGAGAAACCTCTTTGCCATCATTTACCACAAGGTAATTTTTAATCAGAGAATAAATAAAACTAAAGTTCTTTATATTATTTTCTATTTAAACAATAACTTAAATGACGCAGAAAGCCTGTAAAACCCTTTTATCCAGATTGTTGTGTAAAAATTACCTGCTTTGTAGCAGTTTTCACAAAACCCATAAATTCTTTTGTACCATAAGCGGTGGAATAAATCTTATGTTTCATATCTCTGCCTCTGACTTGTTCCCTCTTAGATGCATGCTATCCCGCTGCGCTCTTCATGGGTGATGACATGCGCCTACGCCCCCTCTGGGAACTACGTGGCCTGTGGAGGTCTGGATAACATCTGCTCTATATACAGCCTGAAGACCCGCGAGGGCAACGTGCGGGTCACTAGAGAGCTACCTGGACACACAGGTAGGGGAACCTTTTCACTAATCTTCAGAAACGTCTCTTCTGACGACTAAGTGTTTTTTTTTTTGTTTTGTTTTTCTTTTTTTAGATCTCCAGAGTATCAGATTAGAAAGAATGAGTTCTGATTCATTGTTTTTTTTGATTCTCAGGTTATTTGTCTTGCTGTCGCTTCTTGAATGACAACCAGATACTCACCAGCTCTGGTGACACCACCTGGTGAGATGCCCCCCCCCCCCCCCACGTCTAACACCACAGCTTTCACTCATTGTGGACAAAAGACCCTTTTACCATTAGCCATTTCTTTTATTTCCAGAGTTTTCATTCCTAAAATGCAATTAATGGCAAAGTTTAAAGTTTCTCAAATTTTTCTGAACAATATTTCACTTGTTCTGTTTTTTTTTTCTTTTCCCTCCCTAACAGTGCATTGTGGGATATAGAGACGGGCCAGCAGGCCACCTCCTTCAGCGGCCACACGGGTGACGTTATGAGCCTGTCTCTCAGCCCAGACTACAAGACCTTTGTTTCAGGAGCTTGTGATGCCACCTCCAAGCTGTGGGACATCCGTGACGGCATGTGCAGGCAGTCCTTCACCGGCCACGTGTCTGACATCAACGCTGTCTGTGTGAGTGCTTAAACCTGGGGCTCAAACAGCCTCCACTGAGGAGCATGGTTCTTTTTTCTGATAATTGCATCTCTAAAGCTTATTTTATCCAAATAAAAACTTCTTTTTTAAGATCTCAACCAATTTCTGTATAACATCTGATCTGAACTGTTAAATATCTAACGTTAAAAATTCCTCTTGCAGTTTTTCCCCAATGGAAATGCATTTGGCACAGGCTCGGACGACGCCACCTGCAGGCTGTTCGACCTGCGTGCCGACCAGGAGCTGATGATGTACAGCCACGACAACATCATCTGCGGCATCACCTCCGTGGCTTTCTCCAAAAGCGGGCGCCTGCTTTTAGCCGGCTACGACGACTTCAACTGCAATGTGTGGGATACTCTAAAAGGGGACCGAGCAGGTATGATGAATACCAGGTCTGATCAGGAGGTTTCTTTTCTTAATAAAGTAGAACGATAAGCCATCTCTAACGGCAAATTAATTTTGTTTTTATGTTTTTAACTCTCATTTGGCCTTTTACCAAATTCATCGTCTACTTATTTAATTGATCCTTTAAGTAGTTGGCATTTAAGTAGCTGTCATCAATCTTTTTTTGTTTTGTTTTATTCAGAGCATTTAAAAAATGAGCTCCCTAATTTGGCAGTAACTTAAAATGGAATTTGTCCATTACAAAATACAAAACCTTCATACGAATTAAAATACAGATTGTGTGATTTTTTTTATTTTTTTTTTTTTAATTTTTTTTTTTTTTTGATATTAAATTTGAGTCAAAGTACCTTAAAATAAATTTAAAGCAGACAGGTGACTACTTGTAAATCAGTTTTATGCATTGCCTTCTTAGCAAAAGTGATTTAGATGTGCAACAAACAGAAAATCAGTTTATGCTTAGTCGAAAGTTAACTTTAATTAAATACAATATAATTAAGGGCAAACACTCAATAAGTTAAGTTTAGGGAGCCGATAATAAGGGTCTGTCTGAGGGACCCCCAGAGCTTTGGGTGGTAATAACTAAAATCAACACGTTATCTACTAATCTGAGTAGATAACAATCAAATGACACAGATGATCTAGAAACATCCATGCTAATTATTTCACCAAGCTATCAGATATTAGTAAGGATGTTCTGAACCTTGGTATTAAGAGGGTTATACATTCTTGCAAGATTTGCAGTAAATACTAAGTTTGAAAAGTAACTCTGAATATTTTAACATCTATATAATTTTTAGCAGGAAATGTACAGTAAGGTAGTTATCTGTCTATAACTTCCCACAAGTCATCCAAGCTTTTTCTCTAATTGTAGGAAATTGATCCAGTTCTTTATATGCTGTAAAGCAAAAACTAAAGATAAATCTAACTGCAGTGTAAAGGAAAAACATTTAGATTGTTGTAGAGAATGTTTTTTATTTTTTTTTTGATGAAAAGTCAGTTTGGGACATAAAGTGGAATAATTTATTCAAGCTTAGGCTGCAAATAGTTTCTCTTTGCTTTATATGACATGCATTTAACTTTGACTACACCAGAATCTGGTTCAGCAGAAATATTTTATTGGCATTTTAAATGATAGAGCCACTCTTTTTTTTTTTTCCTCTCTTTTTTTAGCAAATGTGAGAAAAAGAGGCTGAATATAAATATTTCACAGTTGTTAGATTTTTCTCTTTTTTTGTGTTTGTTTTATGATGATCTTTCCACTTCAGGGTAAAACGCTACTTTTAGTTGGGTTATCACATGAAATCCTGCTGAACTGCTTTGTTTGTGAAATCACGTTAAAATGTAAAGATTTTTCACTCTTCCATCAATTGTGTGACAGTCTTGCGGCTTTGCTTTGTGTTCGCTTTCCTCCAGGCGTCCTCGCAGGCCACGATAACAGAGTGAGTTGCTTAGGAGTGACAAACGACGGCATGGCTGTGGCTACCGGCTCCTGGGACAGTTTCCTCCGGATCTGGAACTAAACCGAACGTCTGGCCTGATGTCCTCAATCACTGCCTGCCACCTTGGTTCTGCAGCCCCCCACCCAAGGGTTGGACCCGAGGGAGTACATTTTGAAAGCCCTTTTGATTCCTCCCAGCAAAAGACCCCC
>JAUZNJ010061429.1:0-27719 GCA_034780135.1 Jordanella pulchra
TTACGAGTCATCCAGGTTTTTATGTCTTCAAGACAAGCCTCTAATCTATGCAATGGGTTAGTTTCATTAGGATTTATGGACAGATATAGCTGTATATTAGAAAAAGTAAGACTTAGGACCTTAAGAAAACACTAATGGCTGAAAAATGCAAGACAATGGAAAAAAATTGTTGAATATATCACTATGAGGTAAAAAAGTAAAAACATGAAAGTACTAAATTAAGATTGAAGTAGCTGCTTGGAAGCTTTACTTTTGGAAAGTTACATCTTTTTAAAAAACAATAACACCACTGAAAATAAAGCTTGAGTGTAGTAATACATGTGGTGTCAAATCCAGAACATTGCTTTCATTTACGGGACAGAAATGAAAATGCAAGACTGTCCCATACAGATCAGGACTCATGTTCCCCATGTGAGTAACCTCTGCAGAAATGGGTCCTCTTCTGCCTCACCATCTATAATTTCATCACTGTGGCACCTTCAGTACATCTTTAGTTTTTCTTTAATCTTTTAGTGCTGCTTAGTGAAAAACCTGGACATACAGTATTCAGCGGTAATGTCAGTGCCTATTTATTTGTGAAGCACATTAAAAACAAGGTTCTATACTATTCAGTGGGATAAAACGCCATAGCAATTACAATATATTCAAAATAAAGGTAAATCTAAAACAACCATTCTACATAACTATCCCTCTAAGAGAAACTCAAAGTAGGTTTACATCAAACACAAAAGAGTAGAAATGAGTCTTGAACAAAGATTTGAAAGATGACAATCTCAGTGGTTTGTAGATCAAAAGTTAAAGCGTTCCGTAGTTTAGGGACATTAATTTCAAAAGCCGGTTCCTCTGAGTTTTAACCTGGATCTTAGAATATCTAAGAGAAGCTGGTTGGTTGACTGTTGTGAAGAAGATCATGGAGATGCGAAGAACCCAAAGCATTTAGACTTTCAAAACAAGAAACAAATTCTTAAAATACGCCCTTCAGTATAGAAAAACCTAAACCAGAGAGATGTGCTCTGGTTTTGTTCTGTGGATAAACCAGCTGGAGCCACAGCAGCATTTTGTTTTGCTTCGCAGTAAATGTGTGTTGCTGTCTACTGGCAGCCTTGTAGTGATCACTTATGAACCCGTGGTCGCGACTGAACCGATCAACCTGACTGGACTGGAGTGAAGGAAAGGAAGATAAAGAGTTTTGCACCGTGTTGAGGGAAAAAACAGCGAGGTTTGTCACTGTAACAATATATCAGAAAAGTAATTTATTTTAGAACGAAAATCACACAAAACTATTAATTAAGAGTTTTTGGAATCGTTTATTTAATGTATTCAATTGCAATTTACTGATTAATTGATATTTTTACTCACCCCTGGCGCTGACTGAAACTCAAAATTACCTTTAATGGCAATGGAGGCATTACACGTATTCATGTGAAATGATTGAAATAGCTTTTTAAACTTCCTACAAATAAATAACTAAAAATCGAGGCTGCAGAAAGATTGAGCCCTTCTGTTTTTGTGTGATCATAGATTCTTCTTTTCCACCAGATATCTCTTGACTAACTCTTGTGTTTCAGTATGCAGCTGTGAAGTACAAGGTCATGGGGTCAAGTCACCTTTTGGTCCCATTTTCCATCACAAACTGTTGAGTGGGTGGGACCTTAAAGGAAACATTTGACCTGATTTGGACTTCTGTTAGTAACGAGTGGGTGATTTAGATGGAGCAGATTTAAGCCGAAACCTTGAAGCTTTTCTACATAAACAGGTTATATTTTTAACTAAAGCATTTATTTTAGCTCACACCTTGAGTTTGAATAAAGTTTTGTTTTGGGGAAACTGGGAATAAGACTGTTATAGTGGAAAGAATAGGGAGGAACTGTTGAACATCAGGGGGAGTCCAGGGAAAACTGCTGAAAGCTAAAAATCAAATAGCCGATTACTGTAAAGCTCAGAGAAGGCAGCCCTCCTTTAGGTTTATGTCTTTTTAATGTGAAGAAAAGCATAAAATGATATAGATTGATAATTGAAAACCCCAATAATACACAATCAGTAACTGAACAAATGCAGATCCTGTGGTTTCTTTTACCATGAAGTCTAACATCATATCTGATGACAACTGAGTCATATTTCAGTCCCAAGGTGAACAGAAAACGACCTGCTGTTGTTTTCTGTGTATTCAGTGACATATATTCAGTATATTCACTGACATATCCACAAGCAAGCAGAGTTTATGAAGAAAAACTATCTAAACGATCCATGTGGAGTCGATGCCAAGATAAAAAGAGTAGAAGAACAGCTTCTGCTGCCTATGTGGGACCAGTTTTATGGGCTGTTCCACGGCTGCTTTGCTGTGTCATGAGTCAGAACAGGAAAGTTCAACATTAGCAAACATGCATGGACCTCCTGCATGCATGTGGAGCCGTCTTCCCTTATATGTGGCTCCAAGCCGACTTTGAGAGTATTAGCACCACCTGAAGGGCTAGAGTGAGAAACATTGTGTGCTACTTTTGTTATATTTAATGTCGGCCACATTGAGTGCAGCTGCGATTTGAAAACGTGTTTTGTTAAGTTGTGATTCTATTACAATCGCAGTTAATTTCCCAGCCTTAGTTTTGTTCCACCTTATTAGAAAGAGCAGATTGCGTTTGTGGCTGTTTGAAAGTGGCTGCAAAAGAATAAAGAAGTTTAAATCCACAAACAGAAGTAAAAATAAAAAGAACAGTGAAATTTCGCTCTAAAAAACTGGATTTATCTTTACCAACTCTTTACAACAACCCCTTAACCAAAGATATTGTAAAATAATAAAAAACTGCCTATTAGAACGTAGTAAAACATAACTGTAACTCGTAAGGAGCCGTTAAAGAACATTGAGTGACTGACCTCTGGTTAGAAATGCTGCTCCTGTGTCCCTTCACAGGCTCTCTGTTGTTTTTTCTTCAGAGGTTGTTAATATTGGTCATTAGAACGAGGAATGTCCTGATAAAACGTTTTTATTTCCGACATGAAACCGATATTTCACCTTTAAGAACCGACAGGTCGTTGATATTGACCTGATACAATGTCAGCACGAGTCATACATACTTTTGATACGTATTTTGTTATACGTAGGTTACAAGGTTTGGTCAGCTGATGTTCTTATAACAGAACTGTCAACAACAATTCAACCACTGATTATTAACCGACGCTTCACATAAACTTTAGACAGAAATACGGCTTCACCAAAAAGTCGACCTGTTGACAAGTCGGCCTAAATCATCCGAGTCGACTCGCGTTACACCTGCCTGATATAACTAAATCAGTCGCTGCCGAAGGACGTACTGTCTGTAATTTATCGGCTGCTCCCCCCCCATTTTTAATCCATGCAAACCTTTTGGCCCGTAGTGTTTTATGCATAAGACCAACATTTAGTTTTTCTTGTCTTGCCAGAGAATCTGCTGCATATCCTACATTAATTGTGACGAACTGATTTGTTCCTGCATGTCTATAGATGGCGTCGCGTGGTATCACGGCTAACGACCAAGCGCCGCCATTACTGGAGGGGTAAACAACTGCTCAATGACGACTAGTTCTGAATGTATGTAGAGAGGCCTGCTGTAAAATGATGTTCTGATGCCTCAGTCTGGTGTTGCTTATGGATTCATTAATCGTGCATGAGAGGCACAAAAAACATCTTTTTATCATTTCCCAACAGACAAAGGACCAAGAAATTCAGCTTGGGTTCAAGCTTTACAAAGGATGTTGGAATATGGCAAGACCTGAAGTCCAAAGTCAAAGGGGTGTAGTAGGCGTTGATATTTTATTATTAAGTCTAAAAATTAGAAGATGAGAAAGTATCATGAATGGAACCTCGTTTTATTGAAGGACGGAGTGAAGGCGGCGAACTCTTGAGGTTTTCAAGAGTTGTATTGTACTAAAAATTGCAAATATCATCTTTGTCAGTGTATTGTGATATATGGTGATAAATGGTTTCGTGATACATATTATTATTATTATTATTATTATACCCCTTTTAGCATAATATTCCAGACCCGTGTTCCTTGGTCTCCATGATGCAGTTTGTTCCTTATCATTCTCTATAGAACCTCTGAATCCTGTACAGAACATCGGATCAATACTGAGGTTAAGTTCCAAGAGGGGAATTTTTTCACCAAAAAGTTAATTTCTAAAGGCAGTTTGTGACACAGGATTTTACTTTAGGGCTTTCCAAAAAAACAAAAGGCTGCCTAAAATTTCCCACCACTCTTATTACACATCTGCCTTTATGTCACAGTAATGTGTTGCATTGTGCAAACTTCTAGGGACAGGATTACTTCTGCATGGTATGATAAATACCATTTAATACAGGAGAAATAAAGAGGATTCCTTGTTTTTCTGGTTGATTTTTTGTGTTTTAGTATTAATGAATGGTGTCATCATTAAAGCAGAAAACAAAATGTCTGTTTTGAACTTGATTCCCTCCCAGTGACGCACAGAATCCGGCTCACATGTTCTGATTTATGGGATGTCTGTTTCAGCAGATGTACTGTTAGTGGAACAATAACCATCATTTACTCACCTTCCTATTGGGTAATAATGCACACCCCCGACCACCGTCACATTGTGGATCTCTAATCCTTCTGCTTGACTCATCATTGTTGAGTAGAAATATCTGTGTCTCGACTGAGGCAGTACCTTCACACCTCCCACAGAAAACCCACTGAACCTAAAATATCCTGACCTCAAAAACGTAAAACATGTTTGTTTTTTTTATGCTAAATGTGTATTTAATGTGTGGAAATGTCAGTCGTTTCATTTGATTCTATTTTTTTTTACATGACTGAGATAAAAGTAGAGTTTTGTGGGGAAAATGATTCAGTTCAACCTTTTCTCTGCCTTTAAATGTTCCTCTCCCTCCCAACGGTTGACACTTGGAGATGAGAGCCTTTCACTGGGAGAAAGATGTGAAGTGTTACAAGCTGCTCCCCTTTTCTCACCTACCTGTGAAGTTGTCTCTTTGCCTTTTTCTGGCCCGCGTGTTTCGCCTGTCAGCCTCGTAACGAGCTGCGCTGGGTTTGTGTGAACGGAGGCGAGTCAGAAGCACTTTTTGAACAAAAAACTCCACAATTTGGTGTCCTGGATACATTTGAATGCTGGGGAGCAAACTCAACTGATCCTGCAGCTGTAACAGAATAAATCGGATGTCATTGGATCCTAACTTGGATCTAGTTTCACTTTCTGTAAAACTTCGCATCATTTAGATCCGTCTGTAAATGAGTGAAGAATATCCTGAATAAAATGAGACAGCATTAGGTCTGTGATTCAGTCTCTGATTCCTGTCGTATTTGGACATATGGATGTTTAACATTAGTTTTAAACAGGATTGGATCAAATGTCAAAGATTGAGCATAAAAAGTAAAACAAAAAGTAGTTTTTCAAAATGTTTTTTATTGGTCTTAACAAAGATGGCGTTTCTTGAGCACCCTGCCACTTTTATTCAACCTTAAAGGCTCAAAAACAAGCTTAGGTTTGGTTGGGAAGCAGCTGACGGGACGACGCCCTTTAATCAGACCTGGAGGCTCGTCAGCAACTGATAATAATTGAATTTATTTAATATTAATCTTTTTGTTTTTAGTAACGAAACTCATCAACATTCATCCACATTTTCAATCATTTGCAGTAACTGATTTTACTTTACATGTTAGTTTTAGCAGAAGTAACCAGTGACTGATTCTAGTTACTGGTTTTCTGTCCCTTTGTGGAAATGCTGTTCCGGCTTCGCTCTTTGCTGTTTTTTTCCGTCTCCTCCTCGTCGGTGTGGATGCTGTCTGAGTCATTTACCTGTGGAGGAGCAAACAGCCGGATGCACAGCAGGAGGACGTGAAGAAGATGCAGCCTGAGGCTTGGGTTGGTCTGGAAAGAAACGTGTTGTGGCATTAAAGTGACTGTCATTCTGTTAAACCATCTGAAAAAATACATAAATAACATTTTTTTGTTGTGTGACCTTTGATCTGAGCATCGAGGCTTTTCCATCACTAATAACTTATTAGACTGTTTAACATAGATTCATTATGAAACAGGAGATTTCCGCTGAAAATAGCCAAGTTTTTCAGACACGCTGTTCTCATCTGAAGCGTCCTAACTAACCGGTCCCTGGTCGCTCCGGTAACCAGCTGATTGATGGCTGCATCCCTGCTCATTATCTTCTTCACTGCCCAGATCTTATCTGCTGCAGTGGGTCACTAGTGCACCACTGCTGTGCAGCAAATTTAATGTAGAAAAACAAACAGTACCATCAATCATAACAGCTTTGAGCTGGGATTTACAGCTCTGTTGTCTCTCCGTTTATCTTTCTCTCCACTTCTTACTTTATTCTTTCCTTCATTCAGCCCATCGTTTATTAGCTTCCCTCTGACCTGCAGTCGAGCCTTCCCGGCCTCCAGATTCATATTGGGGCTGTTGCTATAGGGGCCGCACTTGTATTGGTTGCTTGAACCGTTGTTCCTGTTGGTGAGAGATATGAAATTACTTGGCTTTATCCTTTCAGGTCATCCCAGGTAGAGCAAACAACTCATACATAATGCAGAGGTGGATTTCTTTTTTATATGATAAAGCTGCAATTTTCCAAATGCGCTCTTATAAAGGATTGTAGCACTGTATAGTTGTTTCTTTTTTATTTTTCACTCAATGACCTTTTCATGGATAGACGCAGTTGAACCCTGCAGAGCCAAAGCAAATTATATGGCTGGTTGAGCAGTAATGTTCTCTCAAAAGGTATTGATGATACAATAAAAGTTGGATTTTCCCTTCAAGGCCAGAGCTCCCTTTGCTGAGAGCGAACCCCTCACCCATCATCAATCTGCTATTCATTTAAACCCAGAAGGAAGCCCAGCCATTCCAGGTTTCCTCGGTCGCTTTTAAAAACGTTTGTGTTGTAATTGTCGAGGTGGTGTGCCAAGTTGGGTGGGGTCATTGATTTTCTTGCTCTTGGTTTGTTTGACATTTACAGAAAAGAAAGAGGTGACCCAGAGTCTGGAGAACTACACATCTAAATGTCCAGGTGGGATGGAGGTCATCACGCTTTCTGATGGACTGAAGCTGCCTCCGGTTCCCTTCACCAAGCTGCCAATCGTCAGGTAAGACTGGCGAGACAGACGGCGGCCATCATTGGCATCTAGGATGAAGATTAGGAGCAAACCTTTAATTAAAGCAGCCTAATAAAAAAATCTTTTTAAAATAAGAGCTTAAAAAACAAGTATTGATACGTTAATTGAAAATAACAAACCCTGAAGCAGACTTCTTCAGATTGACCGCTGTCCCAGCTTGCACTGATGCTCACAGAGTGTTAAAAGTTCACTTTTCTGTTGCCGTTGTTGTTTTTAGATCATTTGAGCAAGAACAATGTCCTGTTAAGCTTCACTATATGACCCATAATTAAAAAAAAAAAAAACGACGAGTGGACCTCTGAGGCTAACCTCAAGGAAAATGTTAGCCCGCCTGCAGCAGCCCTCTAAGCCTAGTTGGCTCGGACTTTTCTTTAAAACTTCAATAGTAGGATGCAGTAATATTTCTTTTTTTGGCAGCCTTACAGATCAGCATCCCTTGATAATTTCACTAGAGAGGATTTTAATTTGATGCACTTTGTTGTAGCTTGACACTTTTATTACCAAAAGGTGTTCCCAGATCTCTGCATGTGAAGTACTTCTAATAACATGGGCTGTTTGCCATTCTCATCATTCTTCTCTTCCACTGCCAGTTCTTCTGTCGGCCGCTAGAAGTCAGGCTGTTTAAAGCTGGATGAGGCAAACTAACTAGATTCGAAATAGAAAAGTGACCAAAAGTCTGTCTGGAGCTGGATGAGCGTCAGCTTTACGTTTACCGTCCATCAGGCAGAAAAACCTGCAGCATAACTCATCAAACTTCTTTTCCCACAACTAGAAAGTTCACCTTCAATTATCTGAATTTTACAAAGAGCAGTTTTGGACAGAAATGTGAAGCAGAATAAATATTCCAGCTACCAGTCTGGTAGAAAGACTCTTGTTGCTGGAGATCGTCCAAGTTAAGCAAAAGTAAACACATAAATAAAGGTTAATCTGATTCATATGTTGAAGTTTGTGTTTTTTAGGTCCATTGTTTCTAAATACTTTGCTTAAAACTGCCTGTGTCCTTGTGTTTTGCTGTTTGCAGAGTTAGTAACCTTTCCCAGAAAGCCCAACCATAAATCTCTGTCCCTGTTTTGTTGTAACTATAAATATTCAGAACTATGACTTGAATCTTATAAAACCCAAGCAAATTTCGTCAACTTCCTGTAAATATTGTAGTAAAATAACATTTACTTTCACTGCTCAGAAAATAAAACCAAGACTAAAATATTTCATCCTAGATCTCAATTAATAAATATTCTCATTGAAAAACTTTATGAATAAAAGAGTGGAACTGATTGAGAAAAAAATACCACAAAATGATCAATGTAGATCAAAGTTATTACCCTACAGAGATCTGGATTATGACTCATATTTGATTTGAAAGTGGAAAATAACATGAAAATCGATGTCAGCAAAAATTCCTCTAGACAGCTCTAGATGTGTTTGGCCTCCACGTCTGTGTGGCATCCCAGCACAATGGCAGACGTTCTCCTGAAGGATCTCTTCCCAGACCTGGATTAGAACAAAAGTCTGTGGTGCAATGTGCCTAGTTGGATCAGGTCTCACCACTCATGTCATAGGAAGGAACCCAGGGCCCACTGCAGCAGCAAACGGTCTCACAATGGGTTTGAGGATCTCATCTTAGTACCTTGGCTGAAGGAAAAGCCTCCCCATGACTGATCCACCACCTAACTCTGAGGGCGGGCATACACTGCAAGATTGTCTGCCCTTTTTTGGCCGTTTTCCAGGCACGCAAGCTTTTCAGAACAAATTTTCAGGGGGTAACAAGGGGTGATTAACCTCTCTCAACCACCCCCCGATGGTGAGCTTATCCTGCTCTTGAAGCAGAGATATGAGCTGATTTACCCCAACCTTGAATATTACACGTGCAAACAATAGATTTCTTCCCTGACTTAACTTGCAGACAGACGAGTCCAACCAGCACAAACTCTTTATGGAGCTAAGTATGGCGTAATGGTCATACAGTGCGAGCAGTTAGATCGCATCACAGCATTGGGCTGTACAGTGTAAGAACAGATACAAATCATGAGCTGTGAACTTTTAAACCTGGGGTTCTGTTGTACAGTTTAAACTGCAGCTGATTGAAAACATCAAACGGTGTATGCCCACCATAGACTGATCATGCTGGAGGATGTTCTCCATGTTGCCTTGTGACTTTTTCACATCTATCAAATGTGCTCAGTGGGAACCTGCTTTCATCCTTGGAGAGCACAGAGCACCAAAGGAGATGTTCCTTAGCAAATGCCAATTATCTTGCACAGTGTTTGGCTATAAGCACAGGTGGACGTCGGGCCCTCATACCTCCCTCCTGGAGTCTGTTTGCATCTCAACATCATTGGCCTGTTGGAGGTTATGTGCCTGTAGATTCCTGGCAAAGGACGAGGCAGCGGTTCTGTTGCTGGGTTGTAGTCCTCCTACTGACCCCTCCACGTCCCTCGGTGTACCCGCGTGTGTCCTGGCACCAATTTTTTTGCTCTAGACATTTTGATGAGAGACAGAGCTAATCTTCTTTCCACCACTCTCATTAACGTCCCATCTCTGGTTAGCTGCAATACATCACCAACTACAGTGAACTGCAAAAAAGGCCTCATGATGCCTTTTAAGAGTGACAGAACTGACGAAATGAGAAAGTGATTAAAAGTTGAACCAGAAAGGATGAGAACAGAGAAATAACCTATGGCTATAGGGTCATAACGGTTGACAACCTCTTGTGTTTTCCATTTACTTAGCAGCAAGGAAAGTCAATTCACGAAAAATAGTTTTACCTTCGTCTTTTTTGAGCTATAAATATATATATATATATACATATATGAAAAATATGTATGTATATGTACACTTCAAAGTAAAACTAAAACTTTATTTCTCCTATTAAACCCAGATCCGTTAAGCTGCTCAATCTACCAGCCAGTCTGCGGCCCCACAAAGTCAAAGGTCTGCTGGGACAGAACGTTTCCACTGCTAGTCCCTTCATCTACTCCCCCATAATCATGCATAACAGAGGAGAGGAGCGCTGCAAGAAGATAGGTGAGTCCAAACATTAACGAAGATCTTGGTTTTAGCTCCATCACGGTTTTTTAAGTAAAGATGAACGTTCATTACAACGAAACCCTAAGATTTGAGTCAAGAGCTTTTAAAGTGTAGGGCAGTCAGCCTCACCTTCAAGAACTAATCAGTTGCTGTTTTTATTTTTACTGTCCATACTTAACATCCGCGCTTTAAAACAAAACTAAAACAGACACTTTCAATGCTCTAAATGTTTGTATATTATTTATGTTTTGGGTTTTTCAACCTCCAAGTAGAAATATTTTAAATAGAGATCCTAGTGACACTATTAAATGTTTACATGCTGAAATGCATTAATGTTTTCTATATAACTGCAGAGCTTTGAGTTATCATGAACCCACAGGATTTATACATGGTAACAAATTCTGCACTTTTTTAAAATCAAGATTGAATGTAAAGTCACTGCATCTTTTCCATAAACCATTCACACCAATATAGGCATCTAACCTTTTATTCATAAGGTCTGGATGAGACAAAAGCTGTAGGAGTGAATTTGAGCTGTTATCAAAACAAAAAACATTTTTACAACATATTCAGATAAGAGAGGGAATAACTTTTCAATAACATTTCAAAGTTATTTGTTGGTCATGTTTTAATCTGTTCATTTCATTAATGTGCAGCTTTATTAAGTAATGAAACAAGACAACAGCAAGTTTAAAAGAATTTGAGAGAAATTCCATTTTGTTGTCGTCGGTATAAAAGAGAAATGAGGAAATGTTGAGGTTTTGATAATCAATCTACTTTTCAGGCTATGAATACGAAGGAAGCTGAACCGAACAGTTTGATTGTGTCTGAAGAAATGTTCATCTGTGCCCAAAGTTATTCAGAGCTCCTGGGATCTCTCACAAAATATTAATGCAGTGCAAACAAAGTAGGAATTTGGAAAACAAGATTTTATTATTTTTTTTAAAAAACATGTTTTTTTTCTAAATAAAGAATAAAGTAGATACAGAAAATACACCAGTCAGATTCTTGGGATAGTAACAATTTTTTTTCTTCTGTGCTTCTCTTGGTGTTTTGACTGCTTATCATTGGAGAAAAGCTCCAGTTCTTTGGGGCAGGAAGGCCTCCCTGCCATCACCCTAATGTTTAACTCTCCACATATTCTCTATCTGATTCAAGTCGTGGCCTTTTTGTTGTCCGTTTTTAAGATTACCTCTTAGATTATATCTGCTCCATGGAGGCAGCTTGGCTACGGATCCGAGTGGAATAAAAAAATATGTTGATTTTCCCCATTTTATTTATGTGAGTTTGTAAATATGGTGATATTTCCTGTTTTTACTCCTACATATAATCAACCAATCATAGCAAACATGAAGGAGGCAGTTTGTTTCATGCTACTGGTTAAGTTTTTTTTTTTAGATAGGATCATTATATCTGATAAATATGAACTAAAATCCGATTTAGCTTGATATGATTTTGTTTATAAAGAGTATGATGGTTCTCCTGGAGTGTTAGATCTACAGTTTGCAACACAGTCAGTAATAGCTGGAATTACTGGGTAAAAGAACAAAAAACCCTCAATAAATAAATCTGTTTAACGTGGTATCATAGCATTACTTTTAAAAAAACATTAAGGTTTAGTACGTCTTCAGTTGTTTTGAACCAAACCACTGGTCCCTCACCAGTTGCCGATGCTGTGAACCCGTTGTTCTGTAAACAGGCCTGCAGTTTGCTTTCTCCTCTAACATCTAACATGCTGAGAGCCTACAGTCATCTGTATTCATTCTGCAGAAGACCCCTCAGGTCTGGGGTCTCTGACGGCCATGAAGGAATCTTTATTTGTGTCTGGTGAATCGCTTATGCCCCAATTTGTCCAATTTCTTTTCCTAGCAGAGGCCACTTGACTTTATTTTAAATCTCCTGGTATTTATGACTCTATGCTCCCTGAAAAGGTTCTCAGTCTGTTTTTAACAGTTCTTTGTTCTCCTAAACACAATTGTGTTCTTTGAATGTTGTAAATCAAACAGTTTAAACCAATCTTGGATTGGTTTATATATTGCCGTTTTCTGGCTTGTTTTAATCTAATAATACCAGAACATTACTGAACGCAGAACCTTTACTGTGTTCTTTTGCAAAGCAAAAAAACAGATAACAAAAACCTCCAGATTGTTTTTAGAGAATCTATTGCATCATTTCAAACGTATCCAATTCATTTCTGCCGGTGTTACATACTTGGATACAGATGGGTTGGTAAAAAAGAAAAATAAGAAAAAGTCCAGATTAATTTGCAAAGTAATTATAATTTAAACGCAGAGTAAGCAGCTACATCTTTAAAGAGTCCTTTATTCATTTTAAAAGTCTGTGGCCTAGAGATCAACCAATAAAGGTTTTCTAAGGCCAATCCCAGCACCGATTATTTTGGCATCAGTCTAATGGATCCCTGATAAATCCTTCTGAATCTTTGGTGACAGTTCTTAAAGCCCATAGCGATTTTATTCCTTCCATTTAATGACAACAAATGTTGAACAAACCTTTAAACTAACGATGCATAGCAAATGTCTGTGAGGGAAATTATGGGCTTCAAATGATTGCAAGACAATACTGCTGAATACACGCGTACAAATATTGGCTCATACAAGAAAAGATATAAGACTCCAGGAGAACCATCACGCTCTATGGGTATATTTCTATAGATATAAGCTCGAGATTGATTGACTGATCCCTGAAATGTGTTGCTGAGATTTTGGGGTAAATTCTTGGAAAATGACACAATGTTAGCAAGTTTTACACGTGTCTTAATTTAAACAAAGAACCTTTACTACTAAATCAAATAAAAAGTAAACAATGGAGGGAGCAGCAATGGATGCGTTTTAACCTGAACTCAAGGCGCGACTCCTGAATGCACTGATGGATCAATAATACTAATTAGCCATATCATTATGAGGTAAAATAAGGCTAAAACTGGCCATAAATATCTTGCTCCTGTTGCCCTCTATTGGAATGGCGCCCTGGGCAGTGAGCCGTATCATCCATATCTACATTTATTTTCATTTGAATTAATATAAAACGATTTTGTCAGCTCAGTTAGCATCTCAAACCAAACTAATCTTTTAAACTGACATTATCTTTAACTTTTATAATTTACCCCCAAACCTTCCCAAGATCCGTGTTTTTCGCTCTACGTGTAAATGGTCATGTTTTGTTACTACCTCTATATACTGCGTTCATTAGTGCCCAAATACATTTCTGTATTCTGATTGCATGAGAAAATAGGAATCATTTTGTCGACTTCAGGGCTAGATTGGAGCCCGCAGCGATTTTATTAAAGCACTTCAAACCGAGAGAAAAATCTTTACCTGCTTCCACAGAAACAACAACAAAAGCAAACTCATTTAGTGTAAAAGCCATCCAGAAGGGTGATTACAGCCACTGTGTGGCGATATGTTTTTACACCTTCACTCGGGAGCTAATCTTCTTGGACAGTGTTTCTCCAGCTGACTTGATTAACTGTTTATAATTTTAGAAACAAAAGCTGTATCAGTCCGATGTTTAATGGCCTCTGGAGCTGCTCATTAATTTGACCCTGACAGGAAGTGCTGTTTTTTATGACGATCCAAAGATCTGGTTAGATAACTGGAAGCTCATAAATAATCCCCCCCCCTTCTTTTCAGGTAGAGGGTCCGTCTTTAAACGTTAGTTTCTGGAGTATTTAACCAGCAGTAAAGCTTTATAGCTTTTCTCTTGCATCAATTCAATAATTTTGGGGTCATGAAACTTTGGTTTGTGACTACAGGAATGATCTGATCGGTTCTTTAAGTCACTCAGAATGATTCAGATTGATGCGCAGCCATAAAACAGATTTGTTTTTCTCGGTAATTGCTCTGAGACTGTTTTTAAGAACTGTCTACAGCAATCCTTTTTACTCTGGATGAGCTATCTGTTACAAAGCTGAATGGGCATTCAGGGGGGGGGACTTTTTACTTTATCTGGCCTTTGAGTGTTCGAACAGTGACGTATGATGTATATGTGCTTTGCTTTATTGGATCTGAAGGGCAATAATAACTATTAAACCAAAATGTTGACTTTAACTTTTACGGGCACTCAGTGCCTTTACATCTGTAATGACTTTGAAATTCTCCTCGATTTCAGAAGCTCGAAGCACAGCCATGATCCTACATCTACTACTCGGCTTGATTCAAACTTTGCTGCCAGAAACAAACCTTTATCCTACTTCCTGTTGCACTGATCGGTCAGGAACTTTAATTCCTGTTTGTCATAATATACAATATCCAGAAATACATGTTGAAAGTGGGTTAGAATAGAGCTGCTCATAGCTTCCAAAGAACTTTACTGCTTAACTGAAAAACTAGGGGAAAAAAAAAATCACTACATCATCATTGAATCCGCTCCATACAGCAGATCTTAGTTGAACAACTGGCTATATGTAGAAATCAACAAAAGTAATTTATTAAGATATATTATAAACTCCATGATGTTCCTTCAGTCCCAGTAAGTTGATGCCGCTGTGACTAAATGAATAAATGAAAGTAATATGTCAAAAGAATCTTAATCACTTTTGTAAATGAAACAGAGAACCATCAAGGATGCTGATTATTTTCTCCCTTATAAATCAACAGATTTTGATTTCAAAGTTTGCTTAGGATGGTTTGTTTACGTAAAGAGAATCATGAACATTTTACTTCTATACTTCTTTCAAACTCTTTCTCCATTTTTAATAACAACTTTCTGACCCAAATTCTGACTGATGGTGAAAACAAGTTATGTTGTCTTAAGGTTGTAAATAAAATATGTAGGGGGGGGGGCAAACTGGGAGGTTTAGGCAATTAAAAAATCCACACATTTGTTGATTAGTTTTTAGTTTCTCTAGTTTCTTCTTCCGGGTTGATTTTGCTGTGAAAATCTAAAGTTGAGGTTATGATTCTCAGTCAGATCTCTCTGTGCTTCACCTATAGTGTTTTTCTTTTTTACTTCTCTGCTAATACTTATTTTCCTTTTGGTCTTTTCTTCCCTAAATATGCAAACTATCAGACTGATCCGGAGATGCTGCTGTGATTCATCTGCAGCTGCATTAAGGCAGCTACAGATCTGCTGCATTTTGTGGCATAGAAAATGACCAACAGTTATTTCGGTTTGACAGAGCAGCCGTTTGGGAATCCTTAAAGCTGCCTCTCTGTCTGCTGGCGGGGTGGTAGGTTGTGTTCGTCTGCCTGCACGTGCTCAGGATGAATGGATGACAGAGATTTCACAGCGGTTTTCTGATAAATATGCAACTAGGGAGCTAAATGTGTTTAAAAACACGGTTTCTTTGTCTCTCATGCTCATTTAAAGTCAGTGTATCGGCCTGATTTTAAGTGTTATTTGACAGCTTGTGGTGTGACCAGCGTTTGTGCTGAAGTGTGCTGGAGGGAGCCATGGTAGAAGCAGCCCAGATGTCAGTCAGGGGATAACATGCTCATATATCTCAGGAACTTTAGACTAAAACAGATCATCTTCAGTCATCTTTAGTCTGGTTAAAACCCCTTAATGAGAAGATCAACCAAGCAGGCTTTGAAGAAACGATCTGTCTGTTTACTGATGATTCAGGCTTCCTGGTAGCCTATTTCATTGTAGCAGGTTGTTAGCCTGTTAGTTGTCTAAATGATGCCTTTATTTGGCTGTTTTCCTGTCTGCCAAGCGAACAAATGCTGAACGGTGTTTTTTACAAACACTGTTAGAGGCGTGTTAGTTGTTTAGGTTTCTGTATCTAACGTCTCCTCTACCATTATACAAAAGGGGGGTATTAGGAGATAAGGAGGTTCCACGTGTGCAAACCGAACTGTTTGTTGCAGGTCCAAGTTTTCCTACTCAGCTTTCAAGTATTGTCACATTCACTTCTAAGGTTTTGTGCGGATGGGACGTCATTTCCACCAAATAAGTTTCTTGGATCCTCCATAATCCCGATATGTGTGAGTGGGGGGGGGCTGAGCCTCCAATAACATCTCAAAATTGAATAGCAGCATCCAACCTGTGTACAGTATGAATGGAAAACTTGTCTTCATGAATGAATGATCAGCATTAAAGCCAAACTCGCCATGCTGGCCTTAAAATCCATCTGTTTGTAATCTGTCTGATCAGATGTTTCCTGCATCACAGTTTCATGATAATCTACTGCGGGTTTTCCCTTCAAAAGTCTCTGCAACCTGGAAACTAATTAGAAAACTTCTACAGTTTGATATTGTATTCCTCAGACTCTTTTAAACTATTGGAAGGCTTAAACTTATCACTCACTTTGTCCTGAGCTTTAAAGCACTTGTTTTTCATTCTGTCAAGATCTAATGGTTGACATTTAAAGCCTCAGTGGTTCATAACACAAAATCCTTTGCTCTGTTTCTTTTAGACGAATGGATTTGAACTCAGACAGCCTTGATACCTTGAATGTAAACAATGTTAATTAGCTTTTAAGTTAACAATCTTTATCCTGTCTAAACAAACTTAGTTGACTGAACATGCAGAAAGAAATGGTCAGGTAGCTTAAAATGTTGTAGCTAATCAAAAGATTAAAAATAATCTACATGAACAAACGTCACCAACAGATTTTCCCACCTTGGCTGTGGATCTCTGTAGCTTTTCCAGATTTTTCTTGAACTCATCAGCTGTTTAATTCTGTCCTTCTCTAGTTTAGAGTCCCAATTAAAAACGCTGACTAAAAAGGGAACGGGAATACTTTTGCAAGGCACAATTATCTTTTTTGCTGTTTACCATATAAGCAGTTTTTTGCGTCCAAATCTTTCCAGCTTATGTTTTTATGACCTGAGGGTCAACTAAGCCCAGCTTTTGGTTTGTTTATCAGATATTTGTCATGCTGTGGACTTGCTTCATTCCCCATGCATGAATTTTACGTCAGCGCCTGGTGAGCATAAATTATTCACTAGGAAACATTAATACTGTTGATAGTTTTACAGAGCCTTTCTCTGCAGGGTCCACTAACTCCAGTTTACACAACCACTTCTGCCTCGTACTATAAATAAGGTTTTCACATCATGTTAGAGAGTGTCTGACAAAATGATTTTTCTTGAAGGAATCCCAAACAACCCGCCCTGATGGATAGCAGTCATTATCGCTCTCTTTGATGAGGTTTGGAAGAGCTGAAGCCTTTCGGAGACGACTGCTGAATATTAGTTCTGACGTGAGGAATCAAAAAAAAAATGAGATGCCAGTAGCTTACCTTCGTTTTTTTCCCTTTTATGTTTTTTGAGGTGCATTTCACACTTAATTGGCTGGTTGTTAGAGCATGCCTCCAAGCAAGACCTGGGGTAATATGGAGCGTTTCGGACAGTCATATTATAGATATCTTTCTTTGAACTGGCTTAATTTCCCAGAGGCCACGGCTGCAGCCTGCCCTCCATAAATCTCTTTTCCTACCAGGGTTTGAGGTGGGATTTTTGAGGCCCGTTTTGCAAGTCTGATTACTGTGAATGAACCGTCTAAATGTAGGGGATTCTGCAACATTTACAAATGGAGAAGCTAGAGTGGCGGTTAAAAGCTTCTCAGCATTACGAAACTTTTCAGTTTACCTTTGAGAAATTGTAAATCTGTCAAGCAGTGCCTACTTTGATTTCTTTTTTCCCATCGTGAATGAGATGATAGTTCCACCTTTTTGTGATTTTTACCAGAAGTGATCGAGTACAAAACTTCCTCTTACACTTTTGTTCCTTTTCTTGTCACGATCTAATAATAAATAATGACTTGTTTGGATTTCGTCTAAGTACTGAATGTAAGCCCGAATCCTTTTGTTCTCTTTGCAAGTCTTCCTCTTGCAGAAAAGCTCCAACGAGGTTAAAACTTCACCCATTTTACTAGAGATGCACTGATCATAAATTCAAAGGGAGGTTTCTGGTCTCCAGTTTCTGTATCACCTTAACCTGCAATGAAAATTTGTCCTAATCCCTTTTTCTTTTTTGGAATTATAATGTGAAAAAGTTTTGGAATCTCTTCTGATTTTTTTCTTATCTCTTCAGAGGAAATGTTAATACTTACTTTGACTCTAAGATTTTCAAGAAAGTTAGAAACATCTGTGAATTGAGATATTATAAAAGACAAAAGCAGTACTTTGTTCAGCCTCCCTGGTATCTGCTTAGACGTACCTCAGCTCATCATGGTCTTCCTCATGGAGTAATGAGTACATCTTACATTAATTGTTGCTGAATTCATTGATGAGAATAAAAAGAATCTGAGTGTAAGTTTCCAACCAGCCGGTCACTGTCCAACATCAGCAGTTGGTCTCTGTGCTTCAGAGAACAGGACAAAGTAACGGGAGATGAAGCACGGCTGGTATTAGGGGCTAAGGGCCCAATAACGCCGAGCGCACTGTGTTTCAAATTGGATCTTTGTTTGTTCCCCCTGTCCATAAGCTGAAGGTTGCCCTAAATGGTGCTGTTGGAAGGAAAACAATGTGGTTTCTTCTATTGTCACTAAGTCACCTTAGTGACTTTGCTTCCTGAAAGTGCATCCACAACTTCAAGAGGAAACCAACAAAAACAAGTATAACAACTAGAAACACAAGTAATGTCTTAATTCAAACAGGCAAACGTAGGAATGCAGCCCTTTGAGAATTATATCTAATTATTATTCATCCTAGATGTCAAGAGCTTCACAGTTCTGTTAAAATGTGTCACAATATGACACAATATCAGTCATATTTGGTCTCTGATGCACAGACTATTTATGTATCCTGTTTTTTTTGTACATTTAAAAGCAAAAATATACAAAAGAAAACACTTGAATTCCTTCTAGCAAAATTAGGTTGTCGATTTTAAAGAACTTTGATTCTAATTTCAGTAAAATAATAATAAACGTGTTCGAGGTGAGTATTAAGAATTAAAAGCAATGAATAACAAAGCGGTAAAATGTCAAATGATGTCATGAACAAATTAAAGGCTGTAGCACAGAAACAATTTCCACCTTTCACTCTGTGGGGATTTTCCAAGCGCACAGGATACAAGCTACTTCCCTTGAACCCTTGAAAGCTGCAGTAGGAAGTCCAGGGTTGCACCCAGGGCTCCTGTAGGGAGGAAATACGGTACAGGATTATTTGTAGTGAAGCTACTGATCAATCAGACATGGTTAAATCGCTTTAGGCAAACAGCCTCAGGTTTTTATTTTGGCTCCTCTGAAAAAAAAAAAATATGTTGCTTGGAATTAAAACAGTTGATCCAAGGAAAGTGTTAAAAGCAGGTAACAGTAATTACTGCATTGCGGTGCTTAATACTGTTGCCTTGCAGCAAAAAGGTATGAGGTTTGAATGCATAACTGGTCAGTGATGGACCACCAATATGTGCAGGATGAGCCCATCTCTCCCAATAACCGCTGGCTTGATACTGAAGCCCCCAGCAATCCTCCATAGGTAAGCAGGTATAGATGATGAATGAATGAACCATTCTGAAGAATGGATTCTTCTATTTAAAGGTGAATGTACTCAGCATTAAGTGCTGCAACGATTAATAGCTGCTGGGAGAAGGAGAGTACGACCTGGGTCGTTTCGTTAAGTAGATAATATCATTTTAGAAGAGCAGTGTTTATATGTATAGAACAAGCGGAACACTATGGCGATACCCCCACTGCTCCACTTGTGAAGGCAAAATCTGTTGGGCTCTGTTTGGCATCAAAACAATTATTCTTATTGCCACATGGCCAGACAGGACACTGTAAAAAAAAAAAAAAAAAAGAAATGCAGATTAGAAGTGAAAGCAAACGGCACAAATTTACTCCTGTTAGAGCAGGAGGAGATGATTCAAGTTGAGGAGGGCCGGTATCCTGCAGCCTTTAGATGTGTCTGGAGTAAATGATTGATTGGTTGGTCTTTCGGCAAATAGCATGTTTTTGGAGTCCTTATACTTCAATTAAAGATGATTCAGTTAATAAATTAATTGACAGTTATTTTATAGTTGATGGATTGCAAGTAATCGGTCCCAGATGTTCTAGTCTTATTCTTTTGTGGACATTTCATTGATGTGAGGCAAGTGTTTTTCTGTGTATTTCAGATGAAATCTAACCATTTATCCACATGTTCTAGACTTCCAGTGGGTTCAAGGAGACGTGTGTGAAGTGCAGCTGATGGTCTACAACCCGATGCCTTTCGAGCTCCGTGTGGAGAACATGGTAGGTTCAAGCTGAAAACAAACCAACAGTTATTAGGGCAAATATCAACGGCTGGCTTGTATTTGGGTTTTAAAGTCACAGTTTGACATTTTTTCTGCAGCCTCAATCAACAGGAATCTTTTTCATGGATGTGGTTAATTAAAGACTTTGAAACATGTGGAACATGAACATCTTTTCTGTGAAATTTAGTCATTTGAATCACATGTTGCTCTTTCCATTAAGCTCTGCTAATGCGATACTTCAAACTGCACCATTCTGCCCAACTGTAGGAGAAATCTTTCTTTTTTGTTTACCAAAAAAAAAATACCAATAAAAAAACAAATCTTTAAAACATCATTCAGCTCATTGGACTCTTTGGGAACAAAAAGTCAGACAGTAATGACCAATTAAAAGTTTTTTTCCATATTAAACATTTGGCAGGCACAAAAAAAGCCTCCAATTCTGGATCACTTGAAGCCTAAAAGCTTTTATTAAAAATTATGCAAATTCCTTATTTTTGAACTTTTAACTACCTAATAATCCAGTTTCTTCTTTAAAATAACAAAGTGATATTTTTGGTCGATCCATGCATGTCTGCTTAGCAGAGCCTTTCTGTCCTGTGAAGAGGAGCTGATGTTTACGTAGGGCCGACTTTATCCACGCCCTCCAGGAAGCACCTAGCCTAACCACGCTGCGCCTTCACAGTAAACACAAACCCTCTTTCTCCAATCGGGGGGTGATGTGAAGCTCTTTTAGCAGCTAATGTGCACAGAAACGGCAACCAATCTTATTTTAAGGCAATGTCTAAGTCGTTAAAATGTGTTTTGTGGCAGTGAGAGGCTTTGTTCAATGTTCAGAGGTGGTATGATTCAGTCATGAAATGAAAGGTGGCTTCAGTTTTAAGGCGAATGTTTTTGCTTTTTGATTGGAAAAAATCCTGCTATATTTAATAACAAATAGATACTCTGTAGAGATAAATGCATTGTTCTTTAGTTTTTGTTGGAAGACTAAAAAAAGCTTGAAATAGAACCTTTAAGTTTTAATATTACATCTTTGTGACATAAAAACAAGAAAACAAACCTCTGATGCAAATGGAGCAGACCCTTCAATAACATATTTATCATTTCACATATTCTTCCAGTTTGAACAGATACATTTGATCTTGTTTGAGAGGTGAGATCAGTCAATTTCAGTGGAAAATCGAGGTTTAAAAGAACCATTTGACATCAGGGAGTGCAGTTTAATCAGCTTTGAAAGCGGTTTGGTGACAGCAGCTGTTTGAGCTCTGAACATTTAGTTATTAAAGGAGCTCCAGCTGCAGCACAGACCAACACCTCAGTGACATCTATTTTTTATTAACACACTCTGCTACTCCCTTATCACTACTTTGAAAATAGACATGCACTAGATCAGGGCCACTGTTTGGTTGTCTTATTTATTTACAAGTTTTGATTGGAGATTTCTTCTATTTACTGCTGTGGTGTGTTTTTTGTTTATTAAATATGCAGCCTGACCAGCTCTAGCTGTTGGATACCAGTTGAACAGAAAGCTGCACAAAGTGACGGCTCTTTAATCATTGAGAAAGTAGGAAACAAATAACTAAAAGAAGTTAAGTACACACAGACTGCGAGCTCTTACGTTCAGCAGCTGTCTGAACTGATTCAAAACAAACTTGGACTCGTTTGTTGGTTCAGATCCTCTCAAATAAATGTAAACGAGGAATTAAACACAGCTTTTCAACTTCCATTTAGTAATAGTGAAGAATATCACATAGGTGACGTCGTTCATTGAAGGAAAACTCAGAGCAGTGCAACTAAAAAAGTATTTACCCTTCAGGCTTTCAGGTCACAGATATTGTGGCTTAAATGAACAGACATGCTATGAAGAGTCGGGACTGTATATTGTTTGCACCCCCCCCGAGCAACCCAAGATTTCTCTGTTATCTTTTTTTGTTGCTCCTAAATGCGTTTGATTTTCAACCAGTATTTCATGTCGGACAAAGAAAAGCTGGTGATTTTCATTTATTATAGAAATAGAACTCTCCAACATAAGCTGGCTGTGTGTGGAAAGGTAATGACCCCATCTGGTTAAATAATGAATGAAATGGGAATAACAACGTCTTGGAAATCAGAGTTCAGCTTCACTAGCTTCACCCAGAGCTCATCATTGTATAATGTTGAGTACTGTAGACTGAAAACAACATGTCTGAAAACCTGCAGACTGAATCCAAAGCCTGAAAATGCGGCTGAACTGAAAGTCCTTCACTGCAAAGTCGTATTGCCAGTTAACACAGGTGTTGTCACTGTTTATTAAATCAAAGTTCAGGGTGTTAGTTTGTCCTTTGAACCCAGAACCCCTCGTCCTGCGTTAGGACAGCGGCTCAACCAGAGAATCTGAGCAAAATTGTTTGTGTTTCCATTCAAATGCAAATTTTAAGAAAACACAAAGAATTCAACTCAGACGTGTTTCGATCCGTTAGAACAAGTTATCCAGACGATGCAAAGCGTAAAATCATGCTACGTTCATCCTACAGGTTGGCTGTAATAAACAGGAAGTTAGCAAACGGGCTATATGTTCGCTACGTCTGAACTTCCGTGAGTTAAACTCTTTTTTTTTTAATAAAGTCTAAAAACACCTCAACATGTTTAAACACCTTTTTTTCCTGAAGTTTAAGAGCTTCGATTGAAGGTAAAAGAATCTATCAACAAAAATACTTTATCTTCAGCTGAAACTCTCAGCTGTTGAAGCTCAACTAATGAGCTTCTGTGTCCATAAAAAGAAAAAGGAGCAAATTAAAATAAAAATATGGAAGTTTGTCTTGAAGAATTTGGAATAATGTGAGATTAGCTTTATAACTGATGTAGAGCAATCGAAATGCAAATCAAAGGGGTAGAAAGTGGTACAAGGATGCTGTATATGCAGCAGTAGCCCTTTTATATACAGCCTGTAGTCTTTTAGGGTTTGTTCACATCTCTCACATTCGGCCCACTTCTGCTTTTATTCTGCAAATTTTGGTCTGAAACAAACAACTGGACTGAGACTCACTTTTTGACGTCGTCTCTGTCCTTTTCTAAATGGACTCTGGTGAGGTTCACTAAAAGTGTAAATACAGACAGGCCTTGATCCAACTAAAGTGCAAAAAGCATATATCTGTTGGACCTGCCAGGCCACCGTAGTAGCTATAGTCCACTTATTTATTTAACTTAAATACAAACCAAACCAAAATGGAAAATAAAGCCTGATTTTGGTCGAGAACAAACAAACGGACTGAAGATGATGTGAAAAGATGTTATTAAATATTCTCAAAAGTGGAGTTTTTAATTTTCTTCACACCTACCAGACATGGTGTTCGTAGCGTTGTCTTAAAGTTGTTAACCTTTCCTTACCAAGTCTGTGGTGCATTATCAGAGCCCATGTTTGTTAGATCATTGAATGTGTCGTTTGGAGATTAAGAAAGACTTAAAAATAGAAGCAAACTTTGAAGATAACAGGAAAATACTTCCTTGTTTTACCCCCAACAAGTAGATTGTTTACTGTGTGCATACTTTGGTGTGGAGCAGAGTGTTGGTTGGCTTTGTGAGGACCTTGATTAATCATTTATATGAATCTCCTCGTCTATCCACCTTTGCTCTTTATACATAAAGACATAACTGCAGGCACAAGCTCCAACCCTCGAGTTACACTGAGTTTCTTTATTTTTTCTGCTTTTATGACCTTTTTTCCTTTATTTTTGGCGGATAGAAAAAAGAAAAGCTCTTCAATCTAGCCGGTTGGTTTAGCTTCTACATCCTGTAATTTGCTAACAGAAGAACTTTAGGGATTCATTCATTTTTATTATTAAATATTTTGTCAGCTAAAAAGCTTCAATACAATAAAGTTTTTTTTTTTAGAGGAACATCATGATTGGTTTACTGCGTTATCATTTAAATGTATATATGTCAGTCACCTGAGCTTAGTTTAAGTTTATTACAGTAAATGTGCAACCAGTGAGTTTTAGTTTTTTTATATGTGGCTGTTATTTCAAATTCACTACATTTTAACAAGAGCATTATAAGTTAATTTGGTTCCAAAAAAACCTAATTTGAGTCAGTGATCCCATTTATCCTTTTCTGTCTATGAAACCTGTAGTGTTTTCAACCTCGAAGATGTTGGTGACACTGAGTTAAACCCCTAATGAAGACCCAGGTGCGATTCAAGCGTGTTTATTGCCTCTATTGAAATGCGGTGAAAACTGTAATAACAGAAAATAAACTCAATCTCTATACATAGAGTCATGGCATACAAAATAAAAGTGCATCCAACTGAATAAAGTGACATTTCAGCATAATCAACAACATAATGCAACTTACAGCATTCCTGCCTGATAATTCAGCGTGGATGGCATCAGATTTCACGTTTCCATACCATACGCCATGCATGGACCTCTTTGTTTACGTGGCCAAAACCCGGAACCGGAAGTGTGTAACCGCAAACCGGAAGTAGATTTTACCGGTAATATTTTTCAATAAAAACGTAAATGAACTATGAATTATACATCTATTCAACTTCTAATCACTTTTAGCAGCATTTAAACATTTTTAATATTTTTTTTAACTCATGAACTTATTTATTTAACAAAATGCCTTAAAGGCAAAACAAAACCCTTGTTATGTAAAAGGAAGTAGCTGTTTTTGGTAAATCAGTCATTACAAAATACACCATATTTGAGCCAAGAAAAAAAACTGATGCTGTATATTGTTTTAAACTTAAGAGAAGAACTAAAAACTCGGTCAAGAGAAATGTTGGCATCTGTCCAGGTTGATCGTCACATCTTTGAAACAGCTGAGGCTGCAGGTTATACTTTGTCTGGATAAAGGTGCAGATTCATAAAATACAACAAAACTAATTAGTTTGGACTCTTTATACGTTTCCAACTACAACAATCTGAACATTTTATAGAATTTTAAAGACATGTCAGAGATAATTATAACTTACTTCGTTACATAGAATAGCTGCACAATAATCCAAAATGTTGGGACAGTGTTAGTATTGGAAAATATTTCTTACCTTTTACTTGAATCACATCATCTGTGTGCGATGTGAGATATTCATTTAACCCTTTAACTCCGGAGCTGTGACAGAAAATGACAGACTTTCTTTGACTCACGGTAACTCTTCCACCGTTTGTCCTATCGATGTAATTCAAACGGTTCCTGAAAGCTTAAAACCACAGCTTTGCACTGATAAATGGCAACTTTATGGAAGCTCCAACGGTTACAACACTGTGTAGTTTTGTAACAGGGAGAGAAAAGCGGTTTGGTTGGGAGTGAGATACCGAGAGAAGATGACAGACGTTCTTTGACTCACCATAACTCTTCCACTGTTTGTGCTATCAAAGTAACTCCAACATATTTTAAAAGCTTAGAATTTCTGCTTTGCACTGATATATGACTATGAACTGCTGAGGTGTTTTTTTGGGGGCGGGAAAAGGAGCGGATTGGGAGTGAATCAGCAGGTGATCAGGAGTGTTTTAGCTGTGTTTCAGCAGTAAGTTGGCGGCGAATTAGACAGTTTGTCAGGTTAGGAGAGAAAAATGGTGAAAAAAGGGCAGAGCGGGAAAGAAGCGGTGCTCCCTCTGCAAAAGAAGCACACCTTGGATGTATGAGGAGTGTGGAGTTGGACTCTGTCTGCAATTGGACAGAAGCTGCTTCAAACACTATGATGTATAAAAACGTCTGGTTATTACTGGACTTTATCAAGCTGTGGTGATTAAATGAAATTATCCAGGCAAACAAAACTGCTTATGAATATGGATCATAGCTGTGATCTCAACATTTTTGGATCTGTTCATATTTGGTGTTAATAAAGGAAAAACATGCAGAAAATTCAAATCAGTTTTTTATTTTTTTTGATTTTATAACATATCAAAATGTCTGTTTCTGTGGAGATCTTAAAAGTTATACTTTTCCTAATAAAGTGATTCAATATTTCACACATAACTATTTTTCTGACATATTAATTGATAAATAAAGAGACTGTTGCGGACTGTTGTTATCACAGGTGTTAAAGGATTAAGGTCATTACTCTTTAATGCACTGATAGGAATGTCGCTACCCTGATATGGTGGTTGAAATATATTTGCATTGTAATCGGCACCATTTTCATACATGACATCATTTTAATGTTTTCAGGCACGCCATGAAGCTCTATACACTTTTTATACACATCTAAACACTTACATGGGATGAATGCAGGCAACTTTTCATCTACTTATGAAGCCATCAATCTCCCCCCACTGAGTGGTGAACTGATCAGATGCCAGATGGAGGCTGAGGCCCTTTACTTTTCCATGGCAGCTGGGATCCTCAGGTGGTCTTGTAGAGTCATGCATGCAGGGACGGACAGGGTTATGTGAACGAGCTCGAGCTAATTTGCACCCCAGACAAAGGGCCACAACTGGTGGAAGATTGCGTCAGCCCTTCCAGCTAAACACAAGGTTACAAACACACACAGTATTCCTTTCTATCATCTCTCACCAAGGTGACCTCATATTTTTTGACAATGCAGACCCCAATTTTCAGTCTCTACACGATTTCACCTCTAAAACCCAGCTCAGCTTTATAGATTTTTGTTTAAGTGGTTCTTTTTTACCACAGTCCAACCTTTTAACTTTCATTTCTGGGGCCGGCATAAGAGGCTTCAACCCTTTAGAGGGAAAACCCAACACTACTGGTATTTTTCATAACAAAAGATGTATTTTCTCTAGTTGAAAACAGTGAATAGTGCATTCCCCATGTAAAATAAAAGGCTTTGACATATGTAAAATGTAGATGCAAGAGACTTTGGCTCTTACTTTTTCTTTCATTTTAATAAACAACCGTATGTTTCAGGTTCTTCCTCATCAGAATATTTTCTTACATTCTTGTGCTCCATGGTGGTGACATGTCAGATAACAGCTTGATGGGTTCTTAGGTTGATGATTAACGATAGTGTATCTGAAGAGATCTAAACAAGCAATCATAATTTTATCTGTATGGAGCTTTGTCTCATTGAAAACAACATTTAAAAAACATGTTTTCTGACAATAATATCTGAAAAGATTTATTTTCTCCCCCTTGCCCCACCTAACATCTGTCAGTTTGAGAAATCCTTAATGTCTGTATGTAGAGGGATGGGTATTCAACTAGATATCAGGGCAGTCCACTGCCCCAAATCTCTCCCTTTAAGGGGTCGGAAAACAATGGATGCTGCACAAAACTATGGCTCGCTGGAAAACAATAGAAACTACAGAGGCAGCTTCAACTGTCTGGTTAGCTTGTTGGTGCTTTTCTTAGTTATAGTATATTTTTACAGAATGTAATACATACAGGTGCTGGTCATAAAATTAGAATATTTTGAAAAACTTGATTTATTTCAGTAATTCCATTCAAAAGGTGTAACTTGTACATTATATTTATTCATTGC